>CALYLW010001947.1:0-79789 GCA_944989445.1 Ampullaceana balthica
TTTTTATTTTACCACGTTTTTATTAACTCGCTTTCGTTGGGCATTGTTTGTTTGTTTGTCCAAGATTTTTTCAAATCTGCCAACGTAAAATTGAACCACTTCTGATGGTCCTAGAGATCTGAAAATTTTTCCACAGATAGATCTTGGATGACAATGCATTGTATCAAAATTTCAGATCGATCAAATGTACAGTTATTAAATTATTGAACTTTTAAGTTTATCTATAGTCTATATAAAAGCATCTGTACCGTCTGCTTTTGTTGACATCTGTGAGTTCGCCCCGTGACCACATCACAATGTTTTTAAAACGTTGGTCGGGCGCTTGTGAGGTGTTTGGTAAAATAAATAGAGGTAAAAAAATATTTTAAAAAAACCAGATTGTTATAAGTGGACTAAAAAGAATAAAATAAATAGAAGTAAAAAAAAGATTTTTAAAAACCACGTTTTTATAAGCGGACTAAAAAGAAGAAAATAATTTAAAACTTATTAGTTCAAGTACTTCGATTTAATATGACTAAAAACGTGGGGTGGGTGTTTGATATAAAAATTAAAGATTTCTAATTTAGAAGGCAAAAGAGAGATCTATAAGTGAGAGAATGAGTGAACCGCATATGTTAAACCCCATAAGCGCCCGCCCCACGTTTTTAGTCATATTAAATCGAAGTACTTGAACTAATAAGTTTTAAATTATTTTCTTCTTTTTAGTCCGCTTATAAAAACGTGGTTTTTAAAAATCTTTTTTTTACTTCTATTTTTATTAACTAGCTTTCGTTGGTGTGTGTTTGTCCAAGATTTTTTCAAATCTGCCAACGTAAAATTGAACCACTTCTGATGGTCCTAGAGATCTGAAAATTTTACCACAGATAGATCTTGGATGACAATGCATTGTATCAAAATTTCAGATCGATCAAATGTACCGTTATTAAATTATTGAACTTTTAAGTTTATCTATAGTCTATATAAAAGCATCTGCACCGTCGGCTTTTGTTGACATCCGTGAGTTCGCCCCGTGACCACATCACAATGTTTTTAAAACGTTGGGTCGGGCGCTTGTGAGGTGTTTGGTAAAATAAATAGAGGTAAAAAAATATTTTAAAAAAACCAGGTTGTTATAAGTGGACTAAAAAGAATAAAATAAATAGAAGTAAAAAAAAGATTTTTAAAAACCACGTTTTTATAAGCGGACTAAAAAGAAGAAAATAATTTAAAACTTATTAGTTCAAGTACTTCGATTTAATATGACTAAAAACGTGGGGTGGGTGTTTGGTATAAAAATTAAAGATTTCTAATTTAGAAGGCAAAAGAGAGATCTATAAGTGAGAGAATGAGTGAACCGCATATGTTAAACCTCATAAGCGCCCGCCCCACGTTTTTAGTCATATTAAATCGAAGTACTTGAACTAATAAGTTTTAAATTATTTTCTTCTTTTTAGTCCGCTTATAAAAACGTGGTTTTTAAAAATCTTTTTTTTACTTCTATTTTTATTAACTAGCTTTCGTTGGTGTGTGTTTGTCCAAGATTTTTTCAAATCTGCCAACGTAAAATTGAACCACTTCTGATGGTCCTAGAGATCTGAAAATTTTACCACAGATAGATCTTGGATGACAATGCATTGTATCAAAATTTCAGATCGATCAAATGTACCGTTATTAAATTATTGAACTTTTAAGTTTATCTATAGTCTATATAAAAGCATCTGTACCGTCGGCTTTTGTTGACATCCGTGAGTTCGCCCCGTGACCACATCACAATGTTTTTAAAACGTTGGGCGGGCGCTTGTGAGGTGTTTGGTAAAATAAATAGAGGTAAAAAAATATTTTTAAAAACCAGGTTGTTATAAGTGGACTAAAAAGAATAAAATAAATAGAAGTAAAAAAAAAGATTTTTAAAAACCACGTTTTTACAAGCGGACTAAAAAGAAGAAAATAATTTAAAACTTATTAGTTCAAGTACTTCGATTTCATATGACTAAAAACGTGGGGTGGGTGTTTGGTATAAAAATTAAAGATTTCTAATTTAGAAGGCAAAAGAGAGATCTATAAGTGAGAGATGATGAACCGCATATGTTAAACCTCATAAGCGCCCGCCCCACGTTTTTAGTTATATAAAATCGAAGTACTTGAACTAATAAGTTTTAAATTATTTTCTTCTTTTTAGTCCGCTTGTAAAAACGTGGTTTTTAAAAATCTTTTTTTTACTTCTATTTATGTTCTTATTGCCGAAAAATTGAAATATTCATTATGGTTAGTATTAATGGAGGATTACAATTAGATTTTTTTGGGTCCTTTCTCGATAACTTCTGTGGACCGGCGGCGGATGGTCCACGGATAAGCACCGGTCCGCCGACCACCACTTTAAAAAAGCACTGTTTTAAGCACCAAAAATTATTCTTTTTTTCCGGCCGGAGGGGGGGGGCGGGCGCTAAAAGAAGTCACGTGTCATGAGGATCTGATCTCACGCCAAGGTTATTACAACTTTGGTCCAAAGATGATTTTATTGTGTTCACTGCCAGCGATAACGTCACATGTCCTTGGTACGTGGCCTAATGATTGTGTTACTGTAACTCAGAGGAGGATCGTCGTCTGATCGGGATGCTCTCTCTGACTCCCCAAAAATCATCCAGGTTCATTTTTTAAAAAGACAAAATGTGATCAATGTCAAACTGATTTCGTTTAATTAGCGTTTATTGTCAGAGATTCATAGTTTGAATGTGAACCTCATCTATGTCAGTGCATCTCAAAGTGGTGGTCCGCGGACCGATGTCGGTCCGTGGGCCATCCGACAGCGCTCCGCAGAAGTTTTCAAGACAGGAAATAAAAATATAATTATAATCCTCAATTTGCAACCATTAATATTAAACCTATAGAATATGACAATTTTTCGACAATAAGCAAATAAAATGAAACAAAGAAAATAACGTCATCACAGGTCAATTAAAGTCCCTGGAGCAATGGACAAATTCCTGCCGGTCCGCCATACTAAAAAGTTTGAGAAGCACGGATCTATGTCACCCATCTCTTGCAAAAAATTATGGTTTATTTAAATAAAAAACATTGGAGCCTCATTAACAAAAATAATTTGAAATACCATGACTAAATTAGACTTCCATTGTTTACATAAAGTCGACATTTCATTAAAAACAAACTTTCAATATGAAGAAATAGTTGTTATTCCTATCATTTCATGTTACCAGAGGCGTCACTAGGGCTGGTGTCACCCGGGGCGGTAGCTTATGGTGTCACACATGACTTAACCCATAGAACTCCTCCGAGTTTTCCAGTGCCAAATAACGGGAACATATAGAATTTTACATTTTGGTGTCACCCCCCCTGATGGTGTCACCCGGGGCGGCCCGCCCCCACCGCACCCCCCTAGTGACGCCACTGCATGTTACTACCATCCCATCTTCAACAAACAATGGCGTCTAACAGAGTTAAACCATTCTACTGGCTCTTTTCACTTTGAAAATAACAAAGAAAAATTTTCTCTTTTAGTTGTACAAAATTGTATCATCATCGTAATCATCACCATCGTAATCATCACCATCGTAATCATCACCATCATAATCATCACCATCGTTCAAAAGTAAAATAGAGTGCACACCTCATGTCAGAATTACCTAATGGCATAGTTACTTCATTACAGAATTACCTTAGGGACCGTCCATAAAGTACGTCACGCTCCAGCGGGGGGAGGGGGTGTAAGAAAGTGTGACAGATTGGGACAGGGGGAGGGGGGTCCGGCCATGTGTGACGTCACGCTGTTTTATATTAAATTTTGATTATTTTGTTAATAAAAAACTAAATTTTTGTTCGAAAGTGTGACGTACTGTAGGGGGGGGGGTCCGAGATGTGTGACAATTTGTGACAGGGGGGAGGGGGGGGGAGTTAAAAATGGTCAAAAATAGCGTGACGTACTTTATGGACGGCCCCTTATGACAGAATTACCTTATGGCAGTATTACCTCATGGCATAGTTACCCCGAGACAGAATTACCTTATGGCAGAATTACCTTATGGCAGTATTACCTCATGGCATAGTTACCCCGAGACAGAATTACCTTATGGCAGAATTACCTCATGGCATAGTTACCCCGAGACAGAATTACCTTATGGCAGAATTACCTTATGGCAGTATTACCTCATGGCATAGTTATCCCGAGACAGAATTACCTTATGGCAGAATTACCTTATGGCAGGATTACCTTAAGGCAGTATTACCTCATGTCATAGTTACCCCGAGACAGAATTACCTTATGGCAGTATTTCCTCATGGCATAGTTACCCCGAGACAGAATTACCTTATGGCAGAATTACCTTATGGCAGTATTACCTCATGGCATAGTTACCCCGAGACAGAATTACCTTATGGCAGAATTACCTTATGGCAGGATTACCTTATGGCAGTATTACCTCATGTCATAGTTACCCCGAGACAGAATTACCTTATGGCAGTATTACCTCATGGCATAGTTACCCCGAGACAGAATTACCTTATGGCAGTATTACCTCATGGCATAGTTACCCCGAGACAGAATTACCTTATGGCAAATAAGACAAAGAAACGTAAATGGAAGATGTTGGGATCTATTAGGTTATAGAACGAAATGTTGTCTTTATAGGGCAGGATCAAAGTCACAATACTTTTGAAAGCATTATATAAACCATCCAGCATGTTGGGCAAAGATTTGATAATAGTTACTGGCATAATTTTATAACAATATTTTTTTTAAAAATTGTTCAACTGTTTTCTTTTAATGACCCTGACTTCTAAAATTTGCACAACCGCACAAATCAATTCTCAACTCTACATAAAATATTGTCTACATATGCGCAGTTACTAACACCACACTGTCTACACATGCGCAGTTATTAACACCACACTGTCTACACATGCGCAGTTATTAACACCACACTGTCTACACGCAGTTATCAACACTATTTAACTACACATGAATCTCTAAACAACCTAACAATACTGTCAATACTCAACAACACCTTACAGAGATGCGTTTCGTTTACGCTCCTATCTAATTATATGTGAACGATCCACTTAGTTACATCTATGTTGTGTTGTTCTTTTTTTCCTCTATTATTCCGTTTTCTATTCCAATCCATTTAGTTAGTACTATATTGTGTTTTTTCCCTCTCCTTTTATTTTCAGACGGCCAGGAATTTGAGCCCTGATGAACAAAAATCTTTTTCTAAAAAGGACACGCTTTTATTTACATATAGAAAGTGCACTAAAAAGAAGAAAATAAACGTTTTCTATGATAACAGGTGAAATCCGTGAACCTATCCACTGCACATACAAGCGTGGGGCGCTGAAATTTTGAGATCTCTCAGATTTACACAACTCATTTCTGTTTGCAATTATTCTTTTGCATATAGATAAGTATTTCTAATTAATATGATAGTAGCATGTATATGATCAAAGTTGTGAAACTTTTAATGTTTATTAATATTCATACTCATAAAAATTTGTATCTATGTTTCGCAGCCTTGCACATGATAGAGAGTTGTGAAGAGCGCCCCACGCTTTTATGTGCAGTGGATAGGTTCACGGATTTCACCTGTTATCATAGAAAACGTTTATTTTCTTCTTTTTAGTGCACTTTCTATATGTAAATAAAAGCGTGTCCTTTTTAAAAAAAGATTTTTTTAAAGTATTTTATTTTCTACTTTTTAGTCTCAAATTTTTTAATTGATTTTTCGACCTTATCATTTCAATTTAATTAGTTAAACTTCATCGTCATTAACTGAAATGTGATAGTGGTAAAAGATAGATTATCTAATCTATCTTTTGACCTTATTTCGGCCAGCAAGACTTGATGTTGATAGTACTTTTTAAAGTTATAATAAAAACTCTTTAAAATTCACGTCTGAAGCCCACACATCTTTTTTACCACTATTTTTTTTTATACCAAACACCTCATAAGCGCCCGCCCAACGTTTTATACCACGGTGATATGTCCACGTGGTGAACTCATGGGATGTCAACAAAGCAGACGGGTACCGTTGCTTATATATAGACTATAGATAAACTAAAAATACAATAATTTCAATACGGTACATTCGATCTATCTGAAATTTTGATACAATGCATTGTCATCCAAGATCTATCTGTGGTACAATTTTGAGATCTCTAGGACCATCAGAAGTGGTTTAATTTTACGTTACAAGATTTGAAGGATACAACATACAAACATTGTGACTTAAATAAAAGCTTGTAATAAAAGATGCAGTTATGGCTGACATACGTGTCCATCATATGTGGAACATTGCTAAGCTGACACCGAGCTGCCACCATACTGTCACAGTTACAATAGATCCGAAATTAAAATTAGTGTCCCAATGTTAGAGTGATATAATATCCACTTGACCAAATGGGAATTCGACAACCTAGTCCCCCGTAATCAAAGTGTACATCGTACAAGTCTTTTATGTGACATGGCACAAGTCTGTTATATGTACGTGGTACAAGTCTGTTATATGTACGTGGTACAAGTCTGTTATGGGTACGCGGCACAAGTCTGATATATGTACATGGTACAAGTATGTTATGTATACATGGTACACTTATGTTATGTGTACATGACACAAGTATGTTATGTGTACATCGTACAAGTATGTTATGTGTACACGACACAAGTATGTTATGTGTACATGACACAAGTATGTTATGTGTACATCGTACAAGTATGTTATGTGTACACGACACAAGTATGTTATGTGTACATGACACAAGTATGTTATGTGTACACGACACAAGTATGTTATGTGTACATGACACAAGTATGTTATGTGTACATCGTACAAGTATGTTATGTGTACATGACACAAGTATGTTATGTGTACATCGTACAAGTATGTTATGTGTACACGACACAAGTATGTTATGTGTACATGACACAAGTATGTTATGTGTACACGACACAAGTATGTTATGTGTACATGACACAAGTATGTTATGTGTACATCGTACAAGTATGTTATGTGTACACGACACAAGTATGTTATGTGTACATGACACAAGTATGTTATGTGTACATGACACAAGTATGTTATGTGTACATGACACAAGTATGTTATGTGTACATCGTACAAGTATGTTATGTGTACATCGTACAAGTATGTTATGTGTACATCGTACAAGTATGTTATGTGTACATCGTACAAGTATGTTATGTGTACATCGTACAAGTATGTTATGTGTACATCGTACAAGTATGTTATGTGTACATCGTACAAGTATGTTATGTGTACATCGTACAAGTATGTTATGTGTACATCGTACAAGTATGTTATGTGTACATCGTACAAGTATGTTATGTGTACATCGTACAAGTATGTTATGTGTACCAGTTTCCTATAAATCTCAGTCTCTTAATCCGATGAGTACGGGAATTATTCTGTATGCGTCTTATGTGTACCAGTCAATATATGTACTCGTTTATATGTATACTAGTCCATGTTTATAGTTTGTACCAGTCTATAAGTGTACTAGTCTATGTTTGTAGTTTGTACCAGTCTATAAGTGTACTAGTTTATGTTTGTAGTTTGTACTAGTCTATGTGTATGCTAGTCAAAGTTTGTAGTTTGTACAGATCTATTTGTGTACTAGTCTCTGTAAGTAGTGTGTATCTATAGTACCTAGGTTTGCCATATATGAGGGCAACAAAAGGAGGATATCATAAACCAAAAAGGAGGACATTTTGAATATTTCATTTGAGTCGTCCCGGAATAAGCTCACAGTCAGTACAATTTTATTGCAATAGCTGCCAATGTTCCATGCACGTGTCTTTTTTTAAAAAACGGTTAATTTTTGTGTTGTAAAAATGACTTAAGATTGCAGTATTGTTCGAACAACTGCACATCATCTACAATAATACCATTCTCTTTCAGATACAATATGCATGCCAAAAGGTCATCACGTTTAAAGTCTTTGATTTTATCAAGTACATCCAATTAAAGCAGGGGTATCCAAACTTTTCTGCAGGAGGGTCGCATTAACTGACTGTCAAGCAGCAGTTTGGGGGCCGACTACAAACAGTTTTGTGGTTAACTACAGATAAATATATATACATATATATATATATATATATATATATATATATATATATATATATATATATATTGATTAAAAGATCTCCAGGGGCCGGGTGAGAGGGCCTTGCGGGCCGCATCTGGCCCACGGGCCGTAGATTGGATACCCCTGAATAAAAGCATTGAAATTTATCAAAATGTTTCGACCACTTTTCTGATTAACTAATGCATTCTTCATACACCAATTCAACATTTGTCATAAAATTATTATACTCTTCTTCTCGACCACTTTCCTCAAGTCTGCTCAACATCTCCCTGACTTTCAGTGAAATAAATGTCTCCTCCAATCTATTTTTCAAAACTTCCAAGGTTGTGTAAAGACGGCTCATAACCTCCAATATTGCTGTTTCTTCTCTTTCAATGACTGCAATCAGTGGCGTAGCTAGAGGGGGGCGGTGGGGGCGGTCCGCCCCGGGTGGCACACATTTAGGGGCGGCATTTGTGGGCATTTGAAAAGTGCAACCTATTCCGACAACCACTCTTTTTCTTTTGAAGGGGGAAAACAAAGATGAAATTTTTTCCCGTAATTTATAGTCTTAATTAACGGATTCCCACAACATTTGTTTGATTACATAGTGAATGATATAACTAACGCAAAACCGTTCAAAAATTTAAAATCACTCAAAAAAGGTATCGATTTGTTTGGAAAATTAAGCGGTACACGACCAGATGACGCTTTTATAAGAAAACTACACACAAAAAACACATCAACGCTAGGCCCAATAATATATGCTATTAATTTTGCCACGATGGTTTTTTGCGTGGAATTTCGACATTCGCTGAATGATGCGCGAACACGTACCTACAAGACATGGTGGTTCAAATATCGTGTTTAACTTGCAAGTAATAATTTACATTACTGTTTGAGTTTTCAGAAAATTATTATAAGGTGCATTATTAAAAAATAAATTGTTTTGTTTTTATTGCATTAAAGTAGCACAAATAATTTGTGTTTTTCATTAAAATACGGTTATTCATTAAAAATGTCACGCCTATCCAATTAAAGTAATGTGTAAATAATTTGAATTCGTATATTTTATTGAAAATCATTAAGATTTAAGGCAAGAACATGAAAATATTCAAATTTATCCGTTAATAAACACCACAATAGGCATAAATAATTTCAATAAGACACTTTAAAATGTAAAGCTTCGTGTAAAAATTGACATCTGAAGAAGGAACTAGTAAAACGAGATCAGATGCTCGAATTTTACTCAATTCAATGCAATCTTTTTCTTTTCTATGTTATCTCAATGTTAGGGAACCTGACATTTTTTAAAATTAATGCAAACCCATTGCATGGAACAAAGAGATGTGCTAATACAAAACGCTGTTTTATCACCCAAACAATTTGTGAAGAGTTGGAGATATCAACTGAACGCTGAGTTAGAAGGAGCGAAAATTAAGAAGACGTTGTTCTATCTTAAGAACGAGAAGTACAACGAGAAATCTTATTATCCATGGATGGAATTATAAAAGAAAATAAAGGAACGCTTTGGTGAGTTGCAAGTCCTTGCAAGAAAATATTCGTATATAATATCATGTAACCTACTAAATGAAGCATTTGAACATCAAATAAATTACTTTATTGACATTGATAAAGGACAGTTCAATATTGAAAGAAAAAGGATCCAGGTTTTTATGGCTGTTCCTACACTACAAGAAGAGGCATTATGCTAGAAAAACGTGTTGGGGTGTTTGGGGG
The DNA here is from genome assembly GCA_944989445.1 of Ampullaceana balthica. Taxonomy (NCBI): domain Eukaryota; kingdom Metazoa; phylum Mollusca; class Gastropoda; family Lymnaeidae; genus Ampullaceana; species Ampullaceana balthica. The sequence goes on from CALYLW010001947.1 coordinate 9,811, forward strand.
GGGGAGGCCCCCTTGATCTATTAAAATGTATTCAACACTAACATTGGAAAATTCTGTACCGAACATTGTAATTTTGCTATGGATTTTTACAACAATTGCTATCAGTGTCGCTAGTTGTGAAAGGAGCTTCTCCAAAGTGAAGTTGATAAAAATTATCTTCGTTCCACAATGAGCGATTTAAGGCAACACAATCTTGCAATATTGTCATTAGAACAAGATATTAAAATAATTTAAATTTTGATAGTATAATACACGATTTTCCTATTATTAAGGTTAGGAAAGTAAATGTATAAATATTAGGGCTGTTATCGATTAATTTTAATTTAATTGTTAACTTTTGAAAAATTATCGATTAATTAATCGATAATTTCGATTAAATCCATAAGTAGAAATTTATGACGTCATTAAACTGAACATTTCTCACGGATATTGATAATTAAGAATATTTTGAGCTAAATTTTATGTGTTGATACTTGATCGGATGTTTGTGCTGAAGGTGGTACGTCAGCGATGTATTTGATCTTTTAAAAGTATATTGCTTATGACAGTGAACACAGTAAACTTTTTCACCATATTCGACTTTGCCATCCGCAGTTAGCTTAAAAACAAAAATTTTGCTCAACTTTTTAGTTATATGTTTAAATTTAACTGCGCTGATGCTGACGTCTGCAGGTCCACATAAAGTAATAAAAAAAATTATAATATTACGCGGGAGAATTTTGTACGTAAAAAGAAAATATATATATTATTATTAATTATTAATAATTTTATTATTTATTAATAAAACAATTTAAAAATATTATAAATATTTTATTTAATTTTAATCGAATTTTTATCGATTAAAATAAATTTAATCGATAAAATATTTTAACGATTAATCGAGAAATTAATCGTTAATTTCCGCAGCCCTAATAAATATGTTTACATACGAATGTACACAATTTCTTTGTTTTTAAAAAATCATTTATTTATAAATATAAAATAAAAGAATAGTAATAGATAATGTTTTTTTGGGTGTAAATTTGGAATATGTTTTGTCTCAGAGGCGGACCTGCGACCTCAGTAACTTTCTTGTGGCCCTTAAAAAATGTATGGTGTATTTTTTTTATAAATGTGTATAATCTTATGCGGCTTCTTTTATTACTGCTTACATAAATATGGCATGCAATGATAAACATATTCCCGACCTTTATTTCGTTTCAATCACAATTATTTATTCATGTTTATTAATTTATAAAAAACCATCATATGATCGACTAATTTGCCGTCCATAAATGAGGTCACGCGATTTTGGCTGATTTTTCACCCCCTCCGCCCCCGTCGTCACACGTCGTCACAAAAACTTAGATCCCTTCTTCAATATGACGTCATAAAGCTTTGACACAATAAAAGCCGTATTTTCTGTTTGAAAATAAGCATATTTCAAATCGAATTTTTGTCATTTAAGTAGTTTTTAGTGCAAGGCTGCACTCTAAAATCGTAAAAGGCGATTTACGTAAACGTCATTAAATACAGTGTAAGTAATCAATATTTAAGTGGATATTTTTTTAAAGTTGCGCGTTTTGACGTGACGTCACATTTCTCAAACATAGACCCCTCGTCACACATCATTACAAGTGTATGACTCCCCTCCCAGACCCAGGTGCGTGACGTCATCTATGGACGGTCCCTAAAAAGGGCGGAACATTGGAGACCGCCCCGGGCGTCAAATGTTCTGGCTCCGCCACTGACTGCAATATGTTTCAACCTAGATGTTGGTTTTTCGTCCTTGTCTAGGTTTTTATGTTTTTTTTTAAATTAAAAAATAGCCATAATCTAGTGGGTTTTTGGTTGTTTTTTTGGTTGTTTTTTTTAAAAGTAAACGTTCGATGTAATAGTCAACCACCTTGACAAATATAATGCTCTATGCCCACATCAACACGGCTTTAGAAAAAACAGATCATGTGAAACACAATTAATAGGTTTAATAGATGAACTATCAAAAGGCTTGGACAAAAATGATCAAATAGATACAATATTACTAGACTTCTCAAAAGCATTTGACAAAGTTCACCACCTTAGTTTACTTAAAAAACTTAACTACTTTGGAATCTCAGGTTCCTTACATCACTGGATCCAAGACTTCCTTTTGGGCAGGGAGCAAACTGTAATAATTAATGGATCTAAATCTGCACCAATAAAGGTTAACTCAGGAGTTCCCCAAGGAACTGTGCTAGGTCCCTTACTCTTTTTAATTTATATAAATGATTTACCCAACAACATCTCAACAGGTACAAAAGTTAGGCTATTTGCTGATGATTGTATAATCTATAGAACAATTAAATCAGAACAAGATAGCAAAATTTTACAAAAAGACTTAGATGAATTGATAAAATGGGAAACTAACTGGAGTATGTCTTTCCATCCAGAAAAGTGTCAACTGTTAAGAGTAACAAAGAAAAAGAAACAAATAAATTCAAAATATTACATTCATGGAAAAGAACTGACCCAAACTAAAGATGCAAAATACTTAGGAGTCTTAATAAATGAGAAACTATCATGGAATCCCCATGTCAATGAAGTTATTAAAAAATCAAACAAAACCTTAGGCTTTATAAAAAGGAACTTTAACAAATGTAATAGAGATATAAAACTAAAATGCTACCTCACTTTGGTGAGACCTGCACTAGAATATGCATCTTCTGTATGGGACCCATCCACCAAAGAAAACATTGATAAACTAGAACAAATTCAAAAAAGAGCTGCCAGATTCATTACTGGAGAATATTCGAAACTGACAAGAGTAACACCATTAGTTAAATCATTAAACCTTGAAACACTAGAGGATAGAAGAACCAAGAGCAAAGTAGTAATCATACATAAAGCAATTAATTCTAATTTAGAAATTCAACACAAAGATAACTTAATACAACCCTCAGATAGACATAAGGATAAAAACACCTTTCTTATTCCGTATGCAAGAACAAACACATACAAGTTTTCCTTCTTCCCGTCCGGAATTCGGGCGTGGAATGGGTTGCCTGAAGAATCCAGGAAAACCAACACTTTATCAACATTTAAATCTCTAATAAAAATGCAGGACTAAACACAAACCATAGATAAGCGTAGGACGCAATAATCTTCTGTATAGAAGGAGCGTCTGTAAACAGATAAGATAAGATAAGATAACGATACACAAAACTTATAATTTGAAATGTAAGAAAAGCTGGACATTTTAAACGATTTTAGCTTTGCCTGCCGGAACGAGAATATTGAGCTAAAAAGGAGGGCATGACCTCCTTTTGTCGGACGTCTGGCAACCCTATGTGTACCAGTGACCAGTCTATGTGTGCCATTATATGTATACTAAATAACATGCCTATATGTCAGTCTGTGTGCACACCAGTCGAAACCAGACGAAACCATTCTCACGTTTATTGGTTGACTATAAAATTCGTTTCTTAACTTCAAGTTTCGTTACCATAACACCAATAACGAATAAAGCATTAATTTAAGTAGGCCTACCATTAACATTCACCCTTCTACCCTATAAAGTATAAAGTAACATAATGTCATTGAGGTCCTCCCAGCAAACTTTGAGAAGCACTGGCCTAATGCATGTTTACATTTAAAAGCATTTTATAAACTTGATCTACGACAGATACACGTGAGTCGCATCATTAGCAATAAGATTTAACAAAGAAGGATCGCTGCCCGTCACGCTACGGTGGTACTCTAACTAGACAAACCTACATACGACCATTGGCTTGTGTATCTGGTCAACATAGACAGTAGTATGTTAAAAAACAACAACTTTGTTTAAGGAGAATTATGTTGTTGTTGTTTTTTTTAAATTGCGTTGTGATACATATCACCCTTCGACACCGAGTAAAAGGGAATGAACGCAATTTTACGCCCCTCCCCCATAACAAAAAAATAAATAACATAATATAAAGATTAAGAAGCTATAATAATATTAAATAACGAAAATCTATGACGTAAGTTGTTTTGATACCATTTAACGCATTTTGCTATTATTAACCCCCTTTCCTCATGCGCTTGGGGCAAGTGAAGTTTAGCGATAAGTGTGGATAAGCGTAGGACGATATAATCTTCCGCATAAAAGGAGCGTGTGTAATAAACAGATAAGATTTGAGGCAGTTTGTTTTTAATCCGTACTAACATTCGCCTTATTGGTTAATTATTAAAGACTAACTTATCTTATCTTTATCTGTTTCAGACGCTCCTTCTATACAGAAGATTATTGCGTCCTGCGCTTATCTATGGTTTGTGTTTAGTCCTGCATTTTTATAAGAGATTTAAATGTTGATAATCTTGCATACGGAATAAGAAAGGTGTTTTTATCCTTATGTCTATCTGAGGGTTGTATTAAGTTATCTTTGTGTTGTATTTCTAAATTAGAATTAATTGCTTTATGTATGATTACTACTTTGCTCTTGGTTCTTCTATCCTCTAGTGTTTCAAGGTTTAATGATTTAACTAATGGTGTTATTCTTGTCAGTTTTGAATATTCTCCAGTAATGAATCTGGCTGCTCTTTATTGGATTTGTTCTAGTTTATCAATGTTTTCTTTGGTGGATGGGTCCCATACAGAAGATGCATATTCTAGTACAGGTCTCACCAAAGTGAGATAGCATTTTAGTTTTATATCTTTATTACAAACTATTATTTTTAAACTAGCGGAATAGAGGTCATCATGTTAAGTTAACATTCTTTAAAAGGACAGCAGATTGTATTTGTTCACTTTCCAAGTGCATTCAATAGCAATAATTGCAACACCGTTTTGCCTAAACAAGAAGGGCCTAGACATAACATTTTCACTTTCAAGGCCACGAGGAAAAGCGCGGGAAATGTTGCACAACGAAAACAACATGGATGTTGCCGTTGCTACAAATAGTATACACACTACTTCTCATTGTTATCCATTTTTTTTTATTTGACGTTACTGTTTATTTATTTATTTTTAAGCATTAAAATAATGATTAGACAAGAGGCCTTATACTTATACCAATGACACAACAAGAAAGACTTCAATGTTGCCGAATCACAGTCAGTGGGATTTTCTCAGGCTAAAGGGGTAGCCCTTTTCTATTTTTAGAAACACTGCCTCCACCCCCTTCTCTCCTCGTCATCGGTACACATCGGAAAGGGCTGTGCATTTGCTTTATGTTATTTATAAAACTAGAAATTCTTCCACATGCTTTTGGATATAAGAAGGTATTAGATATAAACTTTGCCCACATAAATAAAAATTTAAATTGATTGATATAACGTGAGTCATTTCAGTAAGTCCTCTTGGCATGGATCCACAGTACGTGCGTCCCTCGTGAACGAAGAGTCGGCCCACACACACACACACCACCACCACCACTAAACACTGTGTTGAACGCCTGCCAGCGCCAGGTGGTGGCATAAAGCTTCCCGCTAAGCGAGCTCTGCAGCTATTTCTTTGTGAGATCAGGAGTCGGCTACTTCTGTCCCTTAATCTTAAACAAATTACCTCCCTTACACTATGACTTAGACTTAGAAATGGGAAAAATGGTTTCTTTTCCTTCTCCAAAATTCGTGTCTTAATAATATTTCTCCAGTAAAAATGAACTTTCACTTCAGGCTACAGGCTTCAATAGTGCCTCCTAAGCTCTTTACTTGATTAGTTAAGTGGACAAATGCTCAAGGGGCCGTCCATACATGACGTCACGCACCTAGGGGGGGAGGGGGTCATAACATTTGTGACGAGGGGGGGGGGAGGAGTTTAAGAATTGTGACGTCGCATCAAAACACTCAACTTTACATTGCATCAAAGTTCCACTTAAATATTCGATTTCTTACTATTTATTTTAGCACGTTTTGCATTGATTCACACGTGTTACGATATTAGAGTGCAACTTTGCACTAAAATGACTAAATACATTCTAAATTGACAGTAAAGTGATTTCAAACATGTTCATTTTCAAATAGAAAATACCGCTTTTAGAGGGGGGAGGGGAGGTTACAAATCGGCAAACATCGAGTGACGTCATTTTTGGACGGCCCCAAAGTTAAGGGCCGTCCATACAGTACGTCACGCTCTGAGGGGGGGGGTGTAAGAAAGTGTGACACTTTGTGATTGTCAGGCCATGTGTGATGTCACACATTTATTCATTTTTAAATCCTTTATATTAACTCGTGGTGTCTGCGGCGGACCTTGCTTGCTTGCTTGCTTGCTTGCTTGCTTGTCGCCAAAACTTTTGATCGATTTTTAACCCACTTGCTCGCAAGATAGCGAGCTGAAATTTTGCAGGCAGTTTCGTACCGATGATAAAAACAATGTATCAAAATTTCAGATCGATCGCAAGTACCGTAATTAAATTATTGATTTTTTAGATTATTTTTTTTATTCCTATGTATCATGCTATTTTTTGAGATAGAGCGTCGCGGTGCGTATTATATTGAACAACCTTTCTGTCGCGCAATAAGGTGCGTATTTTATTGACAGCTCTTTTTATAAACATATTCCTGATCGGTGCGTATTATATTAAACATGTTTTACGACACAACTGCAATTTTGTATTTCTGGATGGTCTGGCGCTGCGTATTATAATGAACATTCTTTTAATTACTTCTCGTACATAAAGGATTTATAGTCAAAAACTTGGTTTTTTACGGGTTTTTCTTATTAAATCCTTTATATTAACTCGTGGTGTCTGCGGCGGACCTTGCTTGCTTGCTTGCTTGCTTGTCGCCAAAACTTTTGATCGATTTTTAACCCACTTGCTCGCAAGATAGCGAGCTGAAATTTTGCAGGCAGTTTCGTAACGATGATAAAAACAATGTATCAAAATTTCAGATCGATCGCATGTATCGTAATTAAATTATTGATTTTTTAGATTATTTTATTTATTCCTATGTATCATGCTATTTTTTGAGATAGAGCGTCGCAGTGCGTATTATATTGAACAACCTTTCTGTCGCGCAACAAGGTGCGTATTTTATTGACAGCTCTTTTTATAAACATATTTCTGATCGGTGCGCATTATATTAAACATGTTTTACGACTCAACTGCAATTTTGTATTTCTGTATGGTCTGGCGCTGCGTATTATAATGAACATTCTTTTAGTTACTTCTCGTACATAAAGGATTTATAGTAAAAAACTTGGTTTTTTACGGGTTTTTCTTATTAAATCCTTTATATTAACTCGTGGTGTCTGCGGCGGACCTTGCTTGCTTGCTTGCTTGCTTGTCGCCAAAACTTTTGATCGATTTTTAACCCACTTGCTCGCAAGATAGCGAGCTGAAATTTTGCAGGCAGTTTCGTACCGATGATAAAAACAATGTATCAAAATTTCAGATCGATCGCATGTACCGTAATTAAATTATTGATTTTTTAGATTATTTTTTTTATTCCTATGTATCATGCTATTTTTTGAGATAGAGCGTCGCGGTGCGTATTATATTGAACAACCTTTCTGTCGCGCAATAAGGTGCGTATTTTATTGACACTCTTTTTATAAACATATTCCTGATCGGTGCGTATTATATTAAACACGTTTTACGACACAACTTCAATTTTGTATTTCTGGATGGTCTGGCGCTGCGTATTATAATGAACATTCTTTTAGTTACTTCTCGTACATAAAGGATTTATAGTCAAAAACTTGGTTTTTTACGGGTTTTTCTTATTAACTACTTTTTTTCTTAATTTATTTTTTTTATTTTTTTTAATAGAATTTAAATAGCTTTAAAAATAATTTTGAATTTTTTTTTGGAAACATTTGAATTAGTTTTATGTCAAAATAGCATGCAATGCGTATCTCCTGAATGTGTTCTTACATCTGAATTAGATGCAGCAGGACTGATATCGAAGGATCAGGAATGGTTGACAATCATGTTCGTACCAGCCAATATTTCACACAAATTGTTAAATATCAGGACATGAAATGTTGCGACAAAGTATGAAGCTCATATTTTAAGGTTTTACCTTCAAGATTCTTCCCTCCTCCAATCCCAATAAACCAAACAGTTGATGGACTCAAAGCTTCAGAAAGAGCAGATGCAGATTCTCATAAATTTCCTCCCTTATTTGTAGCAGAAACTCTCAAATTTCATGACATTATGCCAAGATCAACAGGAGTTTTCAAAGTACAACCATATGATTACCAGCTTATTTGATCTACTTTGCAAAGTATATCACTTATATTTTGCCTCACAAACAATGTTGAAGAAACATGCAGGACAACACAGAGCTCGGGCTTAGGAGAATGTGGCCACCCAAACTGTTAATCCGGTAATCCCTACTTTTAAGTGTAAATTTTGTATTTTAATACAGTTTAATAGTGAAGTGTAATTTAAGTATTAAATGTAATATTTTAATTAGGTGTCATTTAAAAAAAAATTTTCGATAGTGTGACGTACTTTGGGGGGGGGGAGGGTCCCAAGATTTGTGACAGTTTGTGACAAGGGGGAGGGGGTCAAAAATGGTCGAAAATAGCGTGACGTACTTTATGGACAGCCCCTTACACCTAGGCGTCAAAGACCAAATACCTTTTTGTTGTGTGTGTGTTTGTTTCTTAATATTTTATTATTTAACCATAGGTCATAGGTTCAATGCATTAACAGTATATACATATATATATATATATATATATATATATATATATATATATATATATATATATATATATATATATATATATATATATAATATATATATTGTGGGGGTGGGGCAATCCAAGATCTGGCGAGCATTTTAGAAATCTGGTCAACAGCTGATCTTCAGAAGAAAGTAATGAAAAGGTTTTAAGACTCTAGCCTAAATACATTCACCAGCAACCAGGCATCAACAAGACTTTTCATAATCAGGTTTATATGTGAGTAGCTATAGACTATAGTGGCTGGCACAATATAGGGAACATATATATATTGGGGATGGGGGTATCGTATGAAGGCAGCTGTAGTACTTATACTAATAGTAAGCCAAATATAAAGAGCTACTGGCCATATCACTTTGTTACGTCACTTTTTGTTTCAATAAACATCAGTGCTACAGGATTCAGTTATAGTTTATACGTTATACAACTAATCATTTTCCGCAAGGCCACCATCGCTAACAAGAAACTCAAGGATGCCGCCTCCAATCGTTGCCAGGAATGGTTGGCGCCTGGCCACTGCACTGACCACAAACATAACGATGTCAATGTTAGAAATGTTATGGGGGCCGTCCATAAATGACGTCACGCACCTAGGGGGGAGGGGGGTCATACTTTTGTGACAATGCGTGACGAGGGGGAGGGAGGCGGGTTGAAGAAGTGTGACGTCACATCAAAAGGGTAACTTTAAATAAAACTTCCACTGAAATATTTGACTTCTCATTGTGCCGGTCGGTAGGCCATCAGACGCTGGTTGGCGTAAGCTATCAAGACATGAAAATTAAATCTAATTATGATCCTTAAGTTTGAGAATCCACAAGATAACATATGAAATTGTTACACTGCGTCGTTTGATGTTGACATCAAAGCATTTGTGATGTAACCGCAGCTCCGTTTGGTTCTCTCATGGACTGTTTTGCCCGTTAAAGCATTATTTATATTTTGAGGCCCCTTACCTCTAGATTTCTGTCTCTCGGACATACTGAGGGCATACGGAGCAGTGCTCAATTTTCATTTCTGTCGAATTTCTCTAACGTTATTGATGCAAAAGTTTAATCTAATTTCTTTCACTTTCAGTTGCAGAAAATCTTAAAACAGGGATTCCCACTCTGGTTTACTACAACTACAACTAACACCGAGAAGGGATATTTCAGGGGCTTCAAGGCTGTGACCCTGTGAACTTTGCCCTGTGCGCAGCTTCAGCGATTCCAATGACCCTCTGAACTTTGCCCTGTGCACAGCTTCTGCTTGCAATGACCCTGTGAACTTTGCCCTGTGCACAGCTTCTGCTTGCAATGACCCTCTGAACTTTGCCCTGTGCACAGCTTCTGCTTGCAATGACCCTCTGAACTTTGCCCTGTGCACAGCTTCTGCTTGCAAAACACCCTCTGAACTTTGCCCTGTGCACAGCTTCTGCTTGCAATGACCCTCTGAACTTTGCCCTGTGCACAGCTTCTGCTTGCAATGACCCTCTGAACTTTGCCCTGTGCACAGCTTCTGCTTGCAAAACACCCTCTGAACTTTGCCCTGTGCACAGCTTCTGCTTGCAATGACCCTCTGAACTTTGCCCTGTGCACAGCTTCTGCTTGCAATGACCCTCTGAACTTTGCCCTGTGCACAGCTTCTGCTTGCAATGACCCTCTGAACTTTGCCCTGTGCACAGCTTCTGCTTGCAAAACACCCTCTGAACTATGCCCTGTGCACAGCTTCTGCTTGCAATGACCCTCTGAACTTTGCCCTGTGCACAGCTTCTGCTTGCAATGACCCTCTGAACTTTGCCCTGTGCACAGCTTCTGCTTGCAATGACCCTCTGAACTTTGCCCTGTGCACAGCTTCTGCTTGCAAAACACCCTCTGAACTTTGCCCTGTGCACAGCTTCTGCTTGCAATGACCCTCTGAACTTTGCCCTGTGCGAAAAACTGTTTGAAATGACGCTGTCGGAAATCACCTCGTAGTGTCATCTGGAGAAAGTTAGTTGACCCCCCCCCCGACCGGATCACAATTAAACACGCACCCATAGGTTTTCTTCGTTTAGGTATTAGAAACGCCTTTTCTTTGAGTTTGATGTCCGTAACAGTCTACATCTGCTACCACATATAAAATAATGTTTTATCGATGCAGCACGAAATGGAAATCAATCGGAAAAACACTTTTGACCCACCACAAAGAAACCTTTTCATTATCTTATAAAGTTTTTAGTTTCTTTAAGGTAGCCCCATTCCCTTTACACTTTTGAATGCTACAGTCTTACTCTCTCAACACATTGACGTGACCTTTAGATTGTGTGGCCCAGTAAGTACGCGGGGAATATAAATCTATCAATACGCTCGACATAGAGCCCTAGCAATCAATGGGCCCGTACTTAAACACACCATTAGCACAGACCAGGGGCGGATATAAAATACATTTAAGGGAGTGAGACACGACACATGAGGAAAAACTGTGTTTAAAATGGTGTTAACTGCAAGTCGTCTATAGGTGTGTTATTGATGTAAACGCACATTCGTAATGCATGAGGGCGCGGTCTAGGGATTTATTTAACATTTGATGTGCATTTAATATTTGATATGTCCAATCGCATCACGTGATCTGTAGATGTGGAACACTGCAAATTTTTAAGATTTATGACGAGGAAAGGTGGGGAGCCGCCGCTGACTGGACATATCTCAGACCACGTGACTTCATCTTTACCTAAACTCCATCAACAGATTGGAGTCACCTGCTCCCTAATGCATTTAACCTTTTAGAAATGGATGGAGCAAATTCTTAGTGAAAGATTGATATTTTTGTGCTGGGAGTTCAGCACTTAATCAGTTTTTTTAAAATAGTACCGTAAAATTTGTTAACATCAACCGAGAATTAACAATTTCAAATAAATATTCCGCTATTAATAACACATCACTTAAATTAGTATTAGTACCGTATTAGGTGATCAGATTAATGTTGATTTAAGTTTTTAAAAAAATAATAAAACTAATTTTATGTTGTAAGGATGTGGGCTGGACTCAACACAACCAACAGCTGGGAAAGATAGTAGAACTCGGCCACAACCAACAGCTGGGAAAGATGGTAGAACTCGGCCACGACCAACAGCTGGGAAAGATGGTAGAACTCGGCCACAACCAACAGCTGGGAAAGATGGTAGAACTCGGCCACGACCAACAGCTGGGAAAGATGGTAGAACTCGGCCACGACCAACAGCTGGGAAAGATGGTAGAATTCGGCCACGACCAACAGCTGGGAAAGATGGTAGAACTCGGCCACGACCAACAGCTGGGAAAGATGGTAGAACTCGGCCACGACCAACAGCTGGGAAAGATGGTAGAACTCGGCCACGACCAACAGCTGGGAAAGATGGTAGAACTCGGCCACGACCAACAGCTGGGAAAGATGGTAGAACTCGGCCACAACCAACAGCTGGGAAAGATGGTAGAACTCGGCCACAACCAACAGCTGTGAAAGATGGTAGAACTCGGCCACGACCAACAGCTGGGAAAGATGGTAGAACTCGGCCACGACCAACAGCTGGGAAAGATGGTAGAACTCGGCCACGACCAACAGCTGGGAAAGATGGTAGAACTCGGCCACAACCAACAGCTGGGAAAGATGGTAGAACTCGGCCACGACCAACAGCTGGGAAAGATGGTAGAACTCGGCCACGACCAACAGCTGGGAAAGATGGTAGAACTCGGCCTGGATTAACAGCTGGGAAAGATGGTAGAACTCGGCCACGACCAACAGCTGGGAAAGATGGTAGAACTCGGCCACGACCAACAGCTTGGAAAGATGGTAGAACTCGGCCACGACCAACAGCTGGGAAAGATGGTAGAACTCGGCCACAACCAACAGCTGGGAAAGATGGTAGAACTCGGCCACGACCAACAGCTGGGAAAGATGGTAGAACTCGGCCACGACCAACAGCTGGGAAAGATGGTAGAACTCGGCCACAACCAACAGCTGGGAAAGATGGTAGAACTCGGCCACGACCAACAAGTGGGAAAGATGGTAGAACTCGGCCACGACCAACAGCTGGGAAAGATGGTAGAACTCGGCCACGACCAACAGCTGGGAAAGATGGTAGAACTCGGCCACGACCAACAGCTGGGAAAGATGGTAGAACTCGGCCACGACCAACAGCTGGGAAAGATGGTAGAACTCGGCCACGACCAACAGCTGGGAAAGATGGTAGAACTCGGCCACGACCAACAGCTGGGAAAGATGGTAGAACTCGGCCAGGACCAACAGCTGGGAAAGATGGTAGAACTCGGCCACGACCAACAGCTGGGAAAGATGGTAGAACTCGGCCACGACCAACAGCTGGGAAAGATGGTAGAACTCGGCCACGACCAACAGCTGGGAAAGATGGTAGAACTCGGCCACGACCAACAGCTGGGAAAGGTGGTAGAACTCGGCCACGACCAACAGCTTGGAAAGATGGTAGAACTCGGCCACAACCAACAGCTGGGAAAGATGGTAGAACTCGGCCACGACCAACAGCTGGGAAAGATGGTAGAACTCGGCCACGACCAACAGCTGGGAAAGATGGTAGAACTCGGCCACGACCAACAGCTGGGAAAGATGGTAGAACTCGGTCACGACCAACAGCTGGGAAAGATGGTAGAACTCGGCCACAACCAACAGCTGGGAAAGATGGTAGAACTCGGCCACGACCAACAGCTGGGAAAGATGGTAGAACTCGGCCACGACCAACAGCTGGGAAAGATGGTAGAACTCGGCCACGACCAACAGCTGGGAAAGATGGTAGAACTCGGCCACGACCAACAGCTGGGAAAGATGGTAGAACTCGGCCACGACCAACAGCTGGGAAAGATGGTAGAACTCGGCCACGACCAACAGCTGGGAAAGATGGTAGAACTCGGCCACAACCAACAGCTGGGAAAGATGGTAGAACTCGGCCACGACCAACAGCTGGGAAAGATGGTAGAACTCGGCCACGACCAACAGCTGGGAAAGATGGTAGAACTCGGCCACGACCAACAGCTGGGAAAGATGGTAGAACTCGGCCACGACCAACAGCTGGGAAAGATGGTAGAACTCGGCGCATGCGCCATCAAGATGCCCTCTTAGAGAAGCCCTGCCAAGTTCGTTATTTTCTCTAGTGCTTTCCAACAGTCGCTATTTTTGCACACTGCCCGTATTAGAGTATAGAGTGGCTTTCTGTGTTATAGACTTAGTTCTGCAGTATAGACTTAGTTCTGTATTATAGACTTGGTTCTGTATTATAGACTTGGTTCTGTATTATAGACTTGGTTCTGTATTATAGACTTGGTTCTGTATTATAGACTTGGTTCTGTACTATAGGCTTAGTTCTGTAGTATAGACTTGGTTCTGTATTATAGACTTGGTTCTGTATTATAGACTTGGTTCTGTAGTATAGACTTGGTTCTGTATTATAGACTTGGTTCTGTATTATAGACTTGGTTCTGTATTATAGACTTGGTTCTGTATTATAGACTTGGTTCTGTAGTATAGACTTGGTTCTGTAGTATAGACGTGGTTCTGTATTATTGACTTTGTACTGTATTATAGACTTAGTTATGTATTATAGACTTGGTTCTGTAGTAAAGTAAAGAGTGGTTTTCATGGAGTTTCTTTGTCTTTAAAATCAAATGAAACCATCAAAATAATGTTTTACAGCAACACAAAATGAAAAATAAGTTTAACGCACCTCTGGAATTTAAAAAAAAATGTTAAAATTGAAGACTGTCAAACGACTATTGAAGTCCAACAGGTAAAGTTAGGTAAACGCCGTTTTGATGTAGACCCACGGACATCATATACAAGAGGTACGTTAACATTTCCAACCAGATGAGCGGTTTGGTAAAAGAATTATTTAAGCTGCGTTGGGAAATAGATGTAATTTTAAAATAAGGGGCCGTCCATAAAGTACGTCACGCTAATTTTTGACCATTTTTGACCCCCCTCCCCCCTGTCACAAACTGTCACAAATCTCGTGACCCCCCCCTTCCCTAAAGTACGTCACACTTTCCAAATTTTTCTTTTATTAACACCTAATTAAAATATTTAATTTAATACTTAAAATACACTTCACTATTAAATTAAATTAAAATATAAAATTTCCACTTAAAAGTAGGGATGTACCGGATTCAAAATTTTGAAATCCGGCTGGAGCTGAAGTGGGCCGGATTTATGAAGTGAAATCCGGCTGCAGCCGGAATCAGATTTTTTTAAATGGCTGGATTCCGGATTTTACGGGGCCATTTTGATTATGAATATATATATAAATTAGGAATCTACCGGCCGGCCGGATTTATGAAGTCAAATCCTGCCGGAACCGGAGCCGGATTTTTTAAAAATTACATAATAAAAAGGAAACAAAACAATTTGACTAAAAAAATGACTAGATTGACAAATTATGTGACCAACTCTTGTGCTATATTTAATCTGTTTATTATGGTCCTATGAATTATATTTCATTCAAAAATATTCACTGGACATCATCTGTGTTCATCCATAGTTACGACTGACATCAATCTTTCACAATCATCGTTTTCTGGAAGGATAATTGCAGACAGATCATCTCGTCCTCATCTAGCCACTCAACAACCTCTGTAGGCCTATGTGATTTTCTCCTCTGGCAATAACTGCCATGGGTTCTCTTTGAATTCTAGAAGTGATTCTCAAAGGACAGATGCGTTTTATCTGAGTTGATTCTTGAACAGTTTGGGTGGGCACATTCTCCTGAGCCCGAGCTCTGTGTTGTCCTGTATGTTTCTTTAACATTGTTTGTGAGGCAAAATATAAGTGACATACTTTGCAAAGTCGATCAAAAAAGCTGGTAATCATATGGTTGTACTTTGAAAACTCCTGTTGATCTTGGCATAATTTCTTCAAATTTGAGAGTTTGTGCTACAAACAAGGAAGGAAATTTATGAGAATCTGCATCTGCTCTTTCTGAAGCTTTGAGTCCATCATTTGTTTGGTTGATTGGAATTGGAGGAGGGAAGAATCTTTAAGGTAAAACGTTAAAATATGAGCTTCGTGCTTTGTCGCAACATTTCATGTCCTGATATTTAATAACAATTTGAGTGAAATATTGGCTGGTGCGAACATGATTGTCAAACCATTCCTGATCCTTCGATATCAGTCCTGCTGTATCCAATTCAGATTTATGAACAACACATTCAGGAGATATGCATTTCAATGCTATTTTGACATAATTTAATGCTGTTTCACTAAATTTTTGAAAATTATTTTTAAAGCTATTAAAATTATACTAAAAAAATATAAATAAATTAGAAAAAAAAATACTAAAAATAATAAATGTGTGACATCACACATGGCCTGACCCCCCTCCCCCCTGTCACAAAGTGTGACACTTTCTTAGACCCCCTCCCCCCCACCTCGGAGCGTGACTTACTTTATGGACGGCCCCTAAGAGTGAATTAACATTGTGACGCCAATCTTCAGATTATATCAATAATATTTTAATTTAAAATTTGTTATTATGGAAACTTTTTTTTAAATTTTAACTTTGTCGTACAAAGCATATCTTTTATTAAAATTGTAAAATGATTGTCTTTTAAAAAATAAATGCTCCCGGTTCATTTCCAAATTGTACAGTTTCAAGAAACGTACTAGAATCTTATTTTAAAAATGGTTGAGAAATTCTTTTTTTTTAAGGCCACGTTAATTTATACAAATGTAAGTGTTATTGTTATTGTTATTGCACTATTCACAGTGCTTGTACAAAGTTCAATTTGGCCACCTAATGTTCTCGTAACAGCTCTGCCAGTAACTGTAACATATACACCAAATAGACCGTAAAAAATGCAGCCTTACTTGCAACAACTCTGTCAGTTATTGTAACAGGAGCAACAAAGCCCGCCGAAGGACGTTCCGCCACCGTTCGGTGGCATGTTGTAACTCCCCTCCAACAGC
Source organism: Ampullaceana balthica (assembly GCA_944989445.1). Classification (NCBI taxonomy): domain Eukaryota; kingdom Metazoa; phylum Mollusca; class Gastropoda; family Lymnaeidae; genus Ampullaceana; species Ampullaceana balthica. The sequence continues at coordinate 26,360 of CALYLW010001947.1, forward strand.
CGTCTCGACCAGCATACATGTGAATCACGTCAAAAATAATTTTCATTATTCGTAAAAACAGAGCTTTTGACTATAAATCCCAACGCGCATAACTCAAAATAAAGTCTTGGAAGAAATAATGCACCAAAAATAACTCGTTTTGAACGTCCGCTTAAACGTGTTCAATATGATTGGCTGTAGGAGTCATATGTGTTTGAGGGACCATCGCTATCGATGACCGCACGTAACATAGCCCTTTATTATATAGGATTATTATATAGGATATACACCAAATAGACCGTAAATAGCATAATAAAAACGCAGGCTAACTTGAAATAGCTCTGGGAGTAATTGGCAAAAAATACCACCAAAAAAAATGAAATAACAAATCCATTGGCTACAAATGGGGGAGCATCGGGAGGGGGGATTTAAGGTGTTTCCAAAATGTTGTTTGCGCATGACTTTCACAATTTTGTCTCTTTTATTCACGCAATTTTTATTTTGTTACGCAATAGGCTCACTTAGAACAGTGCATGATATTTCCCTGCTTCTAATCATGGCTACTCACTTAGAACAGTACATGATATTTCCCTGTTTCTAATCATGGCTACTTACTTAGAACAGTGCATGATATTTCCCTGTTTCTAATCATGGCTACTCACTTAGAACAGTGCATGATATTTCCCTGTTTCTAATAATGGCTACTCACTTAGAACAGTACATGATATTTCCCTGTTTCTAATCATCCCTAAAACACAAACAACCTCGCCCCCCCCCACACACATTTACCTTTATGGACGCCCCTGAATTATTGACCATTTGATCTCATCACAGGAAGTAAATCCCGGACATGCGCCGTAAAAAACCGTTGACATCTTGACTTGCCGAGACAATGGTTTTATTTATAGGTGTGTGCAAGGTCCATGTTAAAGAAACCGTTAACTTCTTTTTATTACCACGTTTTTATTAACTCGCTTTCGTTCCTGTTTGTCCCCAATTTTTTCAAATCCGCCAACGTAAAATTAAACCATTTCTGATGGTCCTATAGATCTCAAAACTTTACCACAGATATATCTTGGATGACAATGCATTGTACCAAAATTTCAGATCGATCGAATGTACCGTTATTAAATTATTGAACTTTTTAGTTTATCTATATATAAGCATATGTATTATCCGTCTGCTCTTGTTTACATTACATTCACGTGCCGAGTTCACACCAACCCCGACCACATCAACCATCTTTAACATCAAGGGGAGATCAGTCATTTCCAGTCTGTAAATGTTTATCGGGCAATGCGTATTATATTTGAACATAATCAATACTTCAAAACTCACCATAGCATACACTTAGACTAAAAAGAATAAAATAAATAGAAGTTTAAAAAAGATCTTTTAAAACCACATTTTTATAAGCGGACTAAACAGAAGAAAATAATTTAAAACTTATAAGTTCAATTAATTAAATTTAATATGGGTGTTTGGTATAACAATTAAAGATTTATAATGTATAAGGAAAACGAGAGATCTATATATATAAGTGAGAGAATGAAATATGAATGAACTGCATATATTAAACCTCATAAGCGCCCGCCCCACGTTTTTAGTCATATTACAATAAATTCCTGGAACTTATAAGTTTTAAATTATTTTCTTCTTTTTAGTCCGCTTATAAAAACGTGGTTTTAAAAAATCTTTTTTTTTACTTCTATTTATTTTATTTGTGAATGCAGACGTTACAGGACCATCGTCTTGTATACCATTTTATTGACATCACCAATGTTCTATTTGACTGACATCACCAATGTTCTATTTGACTGACATCACCAATGTTCTATTTGACTGACATCACCAATGTTCTATGGGGCCGTCTATAAAGTACGTCACACTATTTTTGACCATTTTTGACTCCCCCCTCTCCCCCTGTCACAAATCTCGGACCCTCCCCCCCCCCTAAAGTATGTCACACTTTCGAACAAAATTGTTGTTTTTTGTTAACAAATTAATTAAAATTTAATATAAAACCCCGTGACGTCCCCCCTGTCACAAACTGTCACACTTTCTTACACCCCTCCCCCCTCTGGAGCGTGACGTACTTTATGGACGGCCCCTATTTGACTGACATCACCAATGTTCTATTTGACTGACATCACCAATGTTCTATTTGACTGACATCACCAATGTTCTATTTGACTGACATCACCAATGTTCTATTTGACTGACATCACCAATGTTCTATTTTGACTGACATCACCAATGTTCTATTTGACTGACATCACCATTGTTCTATTTGACTGACAACTGACTTCACCAATGTTCTATTTTACTGCCATCACCAACAGTATTAAAAAGTTTGAACTCAATAAAGACAGGTTTAAAAAAAGTATAAAAAGTTTTTAAAAATATTTTTTCCATTGCCAGGTGGGAAGGAACAGGTGTCTACGCGTGAAGGGTGTGGGGATGGGTTGCGTCAAAGTATTTCTCCTTTTTGTGGCTATGTCAAGGTCGTCGTATGAGAAGAATTTATCAGATGCAAACGTTAAACGTGAAATGTTTGTACAGGAAGTTGGGTCGCAATTCACGACCCACGCAACGACTTACATGATGTCTTATACTGAGGCATGTACGATGGACCAGTCCATTAGGGGCCATCCATATATTACGTACTCAAGGAGGGGGGTCTTAAATTTACGGCATTTTGCGTATGCATGCGTACGGGGGAGAGGGGGGTCTTGACTGAATGTGTACGAACGCACAACAAATTTAATTTGCATAATACAAAGTATAGTAACGTAAACCGCTCTGGCTGCAAACGGCATTCGAGACCGACTTAGTCAAGACTGATATGCAATAATGTTATATAATTTATTGCAAACGAAATTTTGAACTTTTAATTACTTGGAAGTAATTAACATTTGATTCAGACCAAACGTTTACACATTATTAAAATATATCCGTCGGATTTATATTTCCATTTCTTGAAATTAGATGAAGTTTCTCTTTCGCCCACCGGTGCCTTAGCCGTTATAAACACACAATGGGACGGCGATTTCACTCACCTAGGGAAAAAAAGGGGGGGGGGTGTCTACATATTTGTGACGATGTGTGACGTGGGGGAGGGGTTGTTAGAGAAATGTGACGTCACATCAAAACTTTCAACTTTAAATAAATGTTCCACTTAAATATTTGATTTCTTACATGGCGTTTTACATGACTTCACGCATGTTACGATATTAGAATGCAGGCCTACACTAAATAAATACTTAAATGACAAAAAAAAAGAAAGATTTTAAACATGCCCTTTTTCAAATAGAAAATACAGCTTTTATGGGGGGGGGCGCGGTGCAAAGCTTTGTGACGTCATATAGGAGGGGGTGGTCTAAGTTTTTGTGACGACGCGTGACAAGGGGGAGGGGGGTGAAAAATCTGCCAAAATCTCGTGACGTTTTTTATGGACGGCGGGGCCGTCCGATGACGTTACGACCCTAGAGGGGGAGGGGGTCGACCATTTGTGACGAAGGGGAGGGGTGGTTTAAGAAATGTCACGTCACATCAAAACGCGTAACTTAAAAATAACAGTTGTACTTAAATATTTGTTTGTTTACAATTTATTTAATGACGTTTTACATGGGCTTCGCGCGTGTTACGATATTAAAGTGCAGCCTTACACTAAATACATACTGAATCTTAAATGACAAAAAAAGTGATTTGAAACATGCTAGTTTTCAAATTAAAAAACGGTTTTTTGTGGGGAGAAGGGGCATTTTTGTGACGTAATATTGGAAAAGAGGGGGGGGGGACTAACTTTTAGTGACAACAAGTGACGTGGGGGGGGGGTGAAAATCGGCCATAATCGTGGGACGTCATTAATGGACTGACCTAAATCTTTGCCCCACCCCACCCCTTTTAAAAAAAGCAGAATTTTCAAATATTTTAGTGCGCATTTTGATGTGACGTCTCATTTCTTAAACACCCCCCCCCCTCGTCACAAATGCGTGACCTCCTCCCCCGCCCCTTTTTTAGGCGTGTGACGTCATTTATGGACGGCTGACTCCGGCTTAAAATTAATTTTTATCAAAAAAGGGTGGGGGTGAGCGAATTTGTACGTACGCAGGGGGGAGGGGTCACGAAAACACGAATTTTGTGCGTACGTAATATATGGATGGCCCCTTATATAACATGTTTGGGGTGGATTAAAATATGGAAAATATAGAAATGAACCACCAATACTATCTACGATATGTATCCGTCTATATTACACCAACGATTGCATTAGTCTCATGGTTACGTTTAGATTTATTATTATACTAGTGTATTACCCGTCAAAAATAACGGGAGTTTTCAAAATTGATATATTTCAGTTTTTGTAATTGTCCCTTCTGCCTGAAAGCCGCATATTAAATAATCAGAAAATGTAGAGACCAAGAGAGAAAAATTAAATCTCTTTTCCATATTGAACAATTTTATGCGGACGTTTGAAAATAGTTTTTTTTTCTTTTTTTTTCAATATATTTTTCATGGTTATTATTATTTTTTTTGCGGTGGGCTTTCTAAAATCTAGCGTTACGAACGGACATAGCAGAGTATATATTTTGATTATATATACGAATATATGTGTTATGAGAAAACCTCAAAGCTTAGGCTTCGCGTTATATAAGTTTGCATGAATAATAATGATATATCAGGATAATAGTAAATGCATAGTGAATTACACACATCATACAGTGATACTGCGGCAAAGAAGTTTGAAGTTCGACGTATTAACAAATATTGCTGAGGAGTCAGCCGGACATTAACTTGCGGCATTGAATAGTGCGCACCAATTGTGAGTGCACCAATAATACAGCACAGTGCGTTAAAAATAAATTATGTGACTGTAATGTGATCCAGATCACGCATATCTGTGATTTGAAGCCGTTTAAGCTTCATCGATGATTATGACTTGTCAGTTTATTCCCCCATTTGTCCATACATTATTACCACAACATTTTCAAAACATGTAAAAAATAAACTGTAATTTTACACATGTTAATAACTATTTATTTTGCATGAAACGTAGTAAGCAAAGTTTGTCACAGGATAACAGAAAAGATTAACTTATCAACTGTTAAATCATATTTACAATTTAATATCCACGTGTTAGTAATTCACATAAACGTTTTTATTGTTGTCAAGTCAGCACCTTTTCAAGATCTATTATGACTTGTCAGTTTATGCGCCCATTGGTCCATACATTATTACCTTTACATTATCAAAAACATGTAAATAAAAAATTGTAACTATTTACAAATATGAATAACAACTAAATATTTATTTTGCATGAAACCTTTGAAGTAAAGTTAAGCACTGAATAAAAGAAAATATTAAGGTATCAACATTTAATATACACGTTTTAGGAATTCTAATAAACGTTTTCATTATTGTCAAGTCAGCATCCCTTCCAGTTCTATATTAAAAGCAAAGATTTTTTATTCAAAATTAGTCTAAGACACATTGATATTGTGGGGAGGAGTCAGATTTTTTTTAAAACATACAAATATGCAATCTCAAAGTGTATAAAAGAAAAACAAACGCTAAACTGAAGCATAAGTTGACAAATTTCATTTTCAGTAATAAATAATGGCTTTGTAGTTCAAAACGCATCGAAACTTGACAACAGAACGACAACCAATTGTAAATTTCATAAACCGAAAAACGAATGTTATATATTATTATAGAAAACTTAAATTTATAATTATGTACGTAATATTGACATGGACACATACACAAAAACGGACATTTAATACAAAAAAATAATAATACTATTAATCACATCAAATAAAACATTGCTCTTTTTACTTCGTTCCCTTCACACATTAATAAAAGCTCAAATAATGACGTCAGGTCACAATATTTTATGGTGAGCAACACATTTTGTTATAATCTCGAAAGCAAATTTTTTTTTCGGGAATTATATCGCATAGCGTAGGACTGACTGACAGACACTACTGACTTGCGTGACAATTGCAAATTATATAGTTTTATATTATATAAAATACAACCTTTATTCCTTTATTCTCATTCAAAGGATTGATCGCAATAAGTTTACACGTAATGCGTTAATTTTGTGTCGAGTAGCGCAGTGTCGGATCATGATCCTGGTTAGACGGTTGCATCAAACTGTGTGCTGAGAGCTCTATATTAATATCACAAATTCATGGAGTATAAAGTTGTGTGGTAATAATTCTATATTAGTATCACGAATTCAAGTAGCATCGAAGCTATGAGTAGATCGGCCTTGGAAAGCTGTGATTCCAAAATATGAATGTGTTGTGTGAGTTTTACATTAATATCATAATTCAAATTTATTGGTTGATATATCAATCTGTATATATACTACTCTACGTCGCCCAACCATGCGGGACACCACGGACGCACGCCGACTCTCTAACCCTCCTCCCGCCCTCTTCACCAAAGCGTCCATAAATGACGTCACGCTCCTAGGGGGGGGGGTGTCACACTTTTGTGACGATGCGTGATGAGGGGGAGGGAGGGGGGTTGAAGAAATGTGACGTCACATGAAAAGGGTAACTTTAAATAAAACTTCCACTGAAATATTTGGTGGCTTACAATTTATTTAATGAATTATTTTTTTTTAAATCAGGGCTTCTCAATGTGCCGGTCGGTAGGCCATCAGATGCTGGTTGGCGTAAGCTATCAAGAGACGAAAATAAATATGAAATCTAATTATAATCCTTAAGTTTGAGAACTCACAAGATAACGAATGAAATTGTTACACTGTGTCGTTTGATGTTGACATCAAAGCATTTGTGATGTAACCGCAGCTCCGTCGGCGAACTTTTTTGCCCGTTATCCCCAAATAATACAAGTTTATGTGTGCGTTACCCCCCCCCCACCCCCAGACTCTAGGTACTGCTCACATGACTCGGGGATTTGGGGGGATCGTTGTTAGCAAAATGCTAATGGTGAGTTTTACAAGCATGACAAGTGTCTAAAAATGATCTGAATAGGATTATGTGTAGATATTTTAAGTCAAAACGATCACGGAATATCCTTTTTCTTTAAAAAAAAGGGGGGGGGGTTGGAATCTATTTGATAGAATTATAAACGTTTTAAGTTTGATATAATTGTTCGGTTGGTTTTTGGTCAAACACCCCTGGCCATTCTAGATATAATGATAAATGAGCCCATTTTAAAGTTGTCAAGTATTCATTAACTTTATTTAATGCATCAAATTCTTGACATTGCAATTCGAGAGGAGCACAAAACAACTTTTCTTCTTAGCTCAGTTTTTAAGGCATTAATTTTAAATATCACAGAAAGGATACTTGATACAGTCAAGTCACGTGGATTAAGATTATTGTCACTCGTGTCAATATAAATGAAAGTAGGGTGGATTTAGGTGTCTTCGTATAGTACGTAGGTAAGAAATCTACATAGTTGTCAAATTTTTAAAAAAAATGCATTTTCTGGAAGGAACCGGTTCAATAATGGGCATATGTTCCAAGCGTTCACGTACACATGACGTATTTTAATATATCTAGTGGATTGTAGTGGATGTTATATGTCCCAAATGAGTCTGCATTACCCCCAAGAATTCCCTTTTGACCCCAGATGAGTTTATTTACCCCTGTTCGCCGACCTCTTTCTTACGGGATGCCCGTCAGTCATTTGAGGGATTTTTAAAAAATACATTTTAAAAATATTATTTTATTTAAAAAATTTTTTTCTAAACAAAGACGTTAATCGTGATGATTAATAGTCAATGTTTAATTTGTATTCATTAAAATAAAATATAATCTAAGGATGTTAACACAGTTCGTTTTTTGAAGGTCGGTTAAATGTTTTGAAAAAATGCTTCACGCGGGTTACGATATTACAATGTAGATCTTCACTAAATAAATAATAAATACTTAAATGACAATAAAAGTGATTTGAAACATACTTATTTTCAAATAGAAAATAAGGTTGTTGTTTTTTTGGAAAGGGGGGGGGGTCAAAGCTTTGTGACGTATTTTTAGAAAAAAGGGGGGGGGTCTAACTTTTTGTGACGACGCGTGATGAGAGGGGGGGAGGGGGTAAAAAATCGGCTAAAATCGCGTGACGTCATTTATGGACGACCCCTATGTGCAAACGAGCATGACTAATTACCATCGCTGGGGTCGACCAATGTCTCGAGACCAACAATCGTCCTTGCGTTCACTTGCATTGTCCCTTCACAGAATAACGTGAGATTCGTAGTGTACTGGTTATCACGTCCACCTTATACGGGGAAGGTCCTGGGTTCAAGCCCCAGCGAAAACATTGCGTTTTTTTTGTTTTGTTTTTTAAATGTCTGTTTGTGCCCGTTCTTTTACCCCTTCATTGCCAATCACAGATTATGGTTGGCAAGCTAATGTGGTAAAGGGTGATGGGCAGGTAGATAGCCACAGTGCTAATGTCTCAAAACCAACAATGAGTCGGAAGTCCCCCCCCCCAAACTGATGTTCACTCGCTATGTTTTGATTTCTTCGTGATGTATAGTTTGTGTCCGTTCTTTCTCCACTTTCTTTGCACTCTCCTTGAGCAAGTCTGCGGCGTATGCTACGCCACGGGGCGTCTAATACTAAATATTTCCCCCCACTACAGAAAATCCTGACCCGTTTAACAGAAACCAGCTTCAATGAGCAAATGCTGAGGTCAGAGGTTTGTTGCAGATATCACATTCCGGTCTGATGAACTTCAAAAACGCTTTCAGGACTCAATACACGTATGTAATTCAATTTCACAGTTGTTGTTTTTTCACGTGACAGTTCAGTTGAAGCGTTGATGTACCGGGGTGCTTTTTTTTTACATTTTACGTGTCACGCTGAGCTCGGTCCAGCGATCGGTGACCAGACCTTTCCTCTCTCCCACCAGCCCCGGCCCGGTTATAAAGCAAAGGGGAGTTAAGACAGATTCAGTATGTAAATGTTTGTCGCGTTTGAACATAATCAATACCGTTAGTTATGTCTCATATATAAGGGATTTATAGTCAAAAACTTTGTTTTTACGGGTTTGTTTTATTATTAAATCCCTTATATTAACTTCACCGCCGTCTCTCTGTCTGTCGTTCGTCGTCGGGCGGGCAGAAAAACAAAGTCAAAAATGACCCACTTCCCGTGATGCCATCGAGCTGAAATTTGGCACATGGACTCGTGTCACCTAACAATGCATCGTATCAAAATTTCAGATCGATCGAACATACCGTAATTAAATTAATGAATTTTTAGTTTATCTATATAAAACTATATGTAGAAGTCGCTATTGTTTACATTTTACGGGTCACTTGACTTCACGCAAGCCATCGGTGAACACATCTCGTGTTTTAACCAGGTGGAATTGACTCAGTTTCAGGCTGTAAATGTTTGTCGCGTTGGAACATAATCAATACTTTAATTTCTGTCTCATATATAAGAGATTTATAGTAAAAAAACTTTGTTTTTACGGGGTTGTTTTTATTAAATCCCTTATATTAACTCCGAAATGTTGTCTCTCTGTCTGTCGTCATCTCTTCGTACGTCGGGCGGAAAAACAAAAGTAAAAAATGACCCACTTCCCGTGCTGCTATCGAGCTGAAATTTTGCACATAGACTCGTGTCACCTAACAATGCATCGTATTAAAAGTTCAGATCGATCCAACTTTCTGTAATTAAATTAATGCATTTTTAGTTTATCTCTATACAACGTATTCAATTCAATGTCACAGTTTGTTATTGTTTTTTTTTCACGTGACAGTTCAGTTCGCGCGTTGACGCCACATCGTCGATGTACCGGCGTGCTTTTGTTTACATTTTACGTGTCACGCTGAGCTCGGTCCAGCGATCGGTGACCAGACCTTTCCTCTCCCTCCCCCCCCCCGGGTTATAAAGGAAAGGGGATGTAAGACAGATTCAGTCTGTAAATGTTTGTCGCGTTTGCACATAAACAATACTGTTAGTTATGTCTCATATATAAGGGATTTATAGTCAAAAACTTTGTTTTTACGGGTTTGTTTTATTTAATACCCTATATAAACGTCACCGCCGTCTCTCTCTCTCTCTGTCTGTCTGTCGTTCGTCGTCGGGCGTGCGGAAAAACAAAAGTAAAAAATGATCCACTTTCCGTGAAGCCATCGAGCTGAAATTTGGCACATGGACCCGTGTCACCTAACAATGCATCGTATCAAAATTTCTGATCGATCGCACATACTGTAATTAAATTAATGCATTTTTAGTTTATCTCTATACAGCGTATGTAATTCAATTTCCCTGTTTGTTATTGTTTTGTTTCACGTGAAAGTTCAGTCGCACGTTGACGCCATCCGTCGATGTAACGGCGTGCTTTTGCTTACATTTTACATGTCACGCTGAGCTCGGTCCAGCGATCGGTGACCAGACCTTTCCTCTCCCTTCCCCCCCCCCGGGGTTATAAAGGAAAGGGGAGTTAAGACAGATTCAGTCTGTAAATGTTTGTTGCGTTTGAACATAATCAATACTGTTAGTTATGTCTCACATATAAGGGATTTATAGTAAAAAAAACGGTGTTTTTTCGGGTTTGTTTTATTTCTCTCATTGACTTAAGACTTAACTGTCATCTGGATAAAGAGAGATCTCAAGAGACTCGAAATTTTGCTAAGAAAATGCTCAGCTTGTTTGGGCTTGATAAACTTGTGTGAGCAGGCATCTTCATTTATGAATTTTACCAAGAACCGTGTGAGGGTGAGAATAAGTGACTCTCGCCTGCGTGATTTGGTACGTATCAAAACGAGTAGCATTGAGCCTGGCCTCACCTATTTACTGCATTCAAGATCTCAGTTTTAACGTTCACATTAAATTTTGCAATCAAAATTTTTCAAGCTATGTCATTTTTTGTTTAATAGTTTAATCCGGGCCCCCAATATCTTTACTTCAAGGACTATGGCCCGCCATGCAAAAAGTTTGGACGCCCCTGGGCTAACAGAATCCCATTGCTCTAAGTTACCTAACAAAACATTCACCCCCCCCCCACATACACACATGCTTTTATTGCACATTTTGTTAACCCCGATGAACTATGTTAACATAATATTTAAATGTCCCGCCTCTTCCTAAACAAATATTTATTACATCAATATTTATTACATCAATATTTATTACATCAATATTTATTACATCAATATTTATTACATCAATATTTATTACATCAATATTTATTACATCAATATTTATTACATCAATATTTATTACATCAATATTTATTACATCAATATTTATTACATCAATATTTATTACATCAATATTTATTACATCAATATTTATTACATCAATATTTATTACATCAATATTTATTACATCAATATTTATTACATCAATATTTATCACATCAATATTTATCACATCAATATTTATCACATCAATATTTATTACATCAATATTTATTACATCAATATTTATTACATCAATATTTATTACATCAATATTTATTACATCAATATTTATTACATCAATATTTATTACATCAATATTTATTACATCAATATTTATTACGTCAATATTTATTACGTCAATATTTATTACATCAATATTTATTACATCAATATTTATTACATCAATATTTATTACATCAATATTTATTACATCAATATTTATTACGTCAATATTTATTACGTCAATATTTATTACATCAATATTTATTACAACAATATTTATTACATCAATATTTATTACATCAATATTTATTACATCAATATTTATTACATCAATATTTATTACATCAATATTTACATTTCCGTAAAACTCAAGATCATATTAAACTAAACCCAAAACGAGCCTTTTGCTATTTTTGAGAATCGTATAAACACAAATCTCTGTCATTAAATTATTCCTGGCTCCGTGGTTATAGAAAGGTTACCTAACTGACTAAACTAAACACATATTCTGTAGGCCTGGGACTAATCTCTTAAGGCCTTGGCTAGTACCTGGGCAATCTGCTCCATCTGCTGAGCATTGCCATACAACATTGTCTTTAAATGGGACTCTTCTGCCTCCCTCACCCCCCCCCGGCTATATCAAGCGCCGGGCAAGACGTCACCAGGTGTACGACTGTCTCAGGGGCTTGGCTGCAATGACGGCAGTTCGAGTCCCTGTTGTGGTCTAGCCTGTGAAAGTAAGAGTTGGTTGGGCAATGTTCTGTTCTCATCTGAGTCACTAAACTCTGATAGGAGGACGTTATGTGAGAGAAAGGGAGCAAGAAAAGACTGTTGAGAGATATAAGTGGGAAGGTATTGAAACATAAGAGAAATTTCGGAGCAAAGGAGAGAGGGGGGGGGAGGGAGAGAGAGGGGTGTGAGAGGGATAGAGGGGGTATGAGAGAAAGATGAGGACACAAAAAGAGACACATAGATCAAGGAGAAATAGACAGAGATATACACTATTAAAGATAGTAATAGGGTCGAAAGAGTGAGACAAAGAAAGATAAGTTTGAAAGATATGAGAAGGAAGGGAGAGAGAACGAGAGGAGAAAAAAGTAAGAAGATATAGAGTTAGAGAGACATGATACTTAAAGCATAGGCGACGTTATGGGGGGGGGGCAAGTAGGGCAGCCATCCCATGCAGGCCATGCCTGAGGGGACTCCGTAACAGGAGATTCTTTACGATATGAGGACAACACTTACACCTCTCAGCCCCACACGTGACACTCGACCAAGGCGCCCCTCTCACCCCCCCCCAACTAGGCCCGCCTCCGGTGTAAATGAGAACCACTTGTTGATCTTCCTATTAAGGTATGATGAAAGAGGCAAGACAAATCTTAATGCCAACCATGTATATAAAACGCTATACGTATACATCAACAGAGGCGTCACTAGGGGCTGCGGACCCCACCGGGTGACACCATCACAGGGGGAGACGCCAAAGTGTAAGTTCTGTATGTTCCCGTTGTTTGGCACTGGCAGACTCGGAGGAGGTCTTTTGGTAAGTTTTAAAGGGGTGAGACCATGACCTAACGCACTGGGTGACACCAACCATAGTGACGCCTCTGCACATAAAACCCACAAGCATCCACTAATAATATGCATAAAATCTCCAGACGTCAACCAACAATTAGAGCAGGACATGTGGTGTACTGGGGTCTGTCCGCCATAGGTGGCACCTTGGGGGTGCTACAGTTTCAAAGTTATTTAGTTGCTCTAATCAGACTAATCAGTCCCCCTCCCACGACCAACGACACTGTTCTACGGTTCTACGCCCACGCTCCACACGCTTCACTTCTTGGTCACTTTGATCTGAGGGTAACATAAAATACCAGCGTGAAAATGACCTGCTTTACATACCACGTGACAAAATTCTATGCCAAACCTCAATGAGAGTGACTCATACCCTGTCGCTAGCTAGCGTCGGTACATAAGGACGTGGCTAGGAATAAAGTTAAACCAATGCGTGGAGAAATCTCAATGTTAAAATTGTTAAACTCAGTCTCAGGCACTCTTTCGTCTGCTATAAGTTGTTATGGAGAAGTTGCACGGGGAAACACAAGTTAAAGTAACGCGAAAACCAACTACAATTCAAGAATGGTTGAAAGTCTTGATGGTAGTTAGAGCTACCGCAGTGACTCAAAGTTGTAGAAAAAATTAAACAGCCCCGTAAAAACAAAGTTTTTGACTATAAATCCCTTATATATAAAGACATAACTAAAAGTATTGATTAAGTTCAATATGATACGCATCGCGCGACAAACATTTACATTACAGACTGAAACTGACTGAACTCTCCTGGCTTTAAAATGGGGGGGGGGATGGCTGGACTAAACTCAAGTGGCTCGAGGAAGGCGAACAATAACTAACTGTGAAATTGAATTACATATAGTTATATAGAGATAAACTAAAAATGCATTAATTTAATTACGGTACATTCGATCGATCTGAAATTTGATACGATGCATTGTTAGGTGTCACGAGTCTATGTGCAAAATTTCAGCTCGATAGCATCACGGGAAGTGTGTCATTTTAAAATCCCTTATATTAACTTCACCGGCGTCTCTCTCTCTCTCTCTGTCTTGGGCAGGCGGAAAAACAGAAGTAAAAAATGACCCACTTCCCATGATCCGATCGAACTGAAATTTGGCACACGGACCCGTCTAACCTAACAATGCATCGTATAAAAATTTCAGATCGATCGAACGTACCGTAATTAAATTAATGCATTTTTAGTTTATCCTTATATGAGGTATGTAATTTAAATTCACGGTTTGTTATTGTTTTTTTCCCACGTGAAATTTTGAGCTGACGCATTGAGGCGACCCAACGAAGCGACGGGGCGCTTTTGTTTACATTTTACGTGTCACTCTGAGCTCGGTCAAGCGAATCGGTGACCAGACTTTTCCCCTCTCCCCCCACCCACCCCTCCCCCCCACCCCTCCCCCCCCTAGGGTTATGATGCAAAGTTGAGTTAAGACAGATTCAGTCTGTAAATGTTTGAAAATAATCAATACTGTTAGTTATGTCTCATATATAAGGGATTTATAGTCAAAAACTTTGTTTTTACGGGGCTGTTTTATTTACTTTTGTTTTTCCGTTAACCCGACGACGAACGACAGAGAGACAAGATTTTGAAGTTAATATAAGGGATTAAAAAATAGCATCATAAGCAGACGAGCTAACATGCCCACACTAACATGCCCACACTAACATGCCCACACTAACTTGCCCACACTAACTTGCCCACACTAATATGCCCACACTAACTTGCCCACACTAACATGCCCACACTAACTTGCCCACACTAACATACCCACACTAACATGCCCACACTAACTTGCCCACACTAACATACCCACACTAACATGCCCACACTTACATGTCCACACTAACATGCCCACACTAACTTGCCCACACAGCAGATATATATAGAGTAATTGAAACCTGGCATTACACAAGACACGAGAGACAGAGACATTTATAGTGGCTCTAAATCCAGCCTGTGGCTTTTTCGGAATTTTTATGATTAAATTTGACCTTTAAAAAATCTCTATCTGGCAACCTTGGGCTCATTGTCACTGGTACATCAATGATAACCAGCTTGACTGGTCAGACCTTGTGTCTACGTAAGGAAAAAAAGGGACTGGTCAGACATTGTGTCTATGTGAGGACAAAAGGGACTGGCCAGACCTTGTGTCTATGTGAGGACAAAAGGGACTGGTCAGACTTTGTGTGTCTAAGTTAGGTCCATAGGGGACTGGTCAGGCGTTGTGTCTATGTTATGTCAATGGGGACTAGTCAGGCGTTGTGTCTATGTTAGGTCAATAGGGACTAGTCAGGCGTTGTGTCTATGTTATGTCAATGGGGACTAGTCAGGCGTTGTGTCTATGTTATGTCAATGGGGACTAGTCAGGCGTTGTGTCTATGTTATGTCAATGGGGACTAGTCAGGCGTTGTGTCTATGTTATGTCAATGGGGACTAGTCAGGTGTTGTGTCTATGTTATGTCAATGGGGACTAGTCAGGCGTTGTGTCTATGTTATGTCAATGGGGACTAGTCAGGCGTTGTGTCTATGTTATGTCAATGGGGACTAGTCAGGCGTTGTGTCTATGTTATGTCAATAGGGACTAGTCAGGCATTGTGTCTGTTATGTCAATAGGGACTAGTCAGGCGTTGTGTCTATGCTATGTCAATGGGGACTAGTCAGGCGTTGTGTCTATGTTATTTCAATGGGGACTAGGCAGGCGTTGTGTCTATGTTATGTAAATGGGGACTAGTAAGGCGTTGTGTCTATGTTATGTCAATGGGGACTAGTCAGGCGTTGTGTCTATGTTATGTCAATGGGGACTAGACAGGCGTTGTGTCTATGTTATGTCAATGGGGACCGTTCAATCGTTTTCTATGTGAGGTTTATAAGGGACTTGACAGAGCAGAAGCTGACAATGAACAGGACATTGACATTTTTAAATATACAAGTACAAGAAACCACCATCATCATCATTTCCATTCTCTTTCATTTCAAATCATCTTTGATGCTACATTATAATTTTCTGTCCGTTCTTTCCGGTCCTCAATAGCGATTGGGTCCTCAAACACATATGACTCCTACAGCCAATCATATTGAACACGTTTACGCGGACGTTCAAAACGAGTTATTTTTGGTGCAGTATTTCTTCCAAGAATTTATTTTGAGTTATGCGCGTTGGGATTTATAAGCAAAACCTCTGTTTTTACGAGTTATTTATTTTAACTATAATGAATAGTATTTTTGACGTGATGCTTATGTATGCCGGTCGAGACGGCTGTTGGAGGGGAGTTACAACATGCCACCGAACGGTGGCGGAATGTCCTTGGACGGGCTTTGTTGATCGTTATAAATAATATAATAGCCCAAGTCACTGGCTCATTAGATGTATGTGTAACGATATGACGTCATTTTTGAGCTTATATTTTAATACAAGGTGTGCATCGGAGGCGCGCTGTAAAAAAATATTATATGACATCATAGTTTTAGCTTATATTTTAATTTTTGAAGGATGTAAAAGTAGGATTTGAGGATTTATACTTATAAAATACTTTGTGTACATTTCAGCAAGTTTAATATTTCGTATTTATCAAACATGGATAAGTTATTTGGGCTTTTGACAAAAAATGTAGGCGCCGTAGGCGCCCTACAACCCCTATTATAAAATACTTTGTGTACATTTCAATAAGTTTAATATTAAGTATTTATCAAACAAGGATAAGTTAGTTGGGCTTTTGAAAAAAAGTGGGCGCCATAGGCGCACTAAAACAATGGGGCGCCGTAGGCGCACGACGCCCCGGCCCAACCTATTTTAAAAGAATTACCATTGGAAGAAACTATCCCAGACCAATGCGCACATTAACGATTAGCATATTCGTTTTGTACAGAGATGGTGGGGAGAAGTGAGTGAATGCCTTTCTCAAAGGAAGATATTGGCTGTTTAAATACAAATTTATAGTTAATTACTGGGACTTCGATGGAATTATTTTTTGTTGTGTTTCTTGTTTGCTTAAAATCCAAGTGAACAGCTGCATGGCCAGAGAATCAGCAACGCCGATTGTAACACATTAGGCCCTCACACAGAACTTAGCTCCGCGCATACCCAGGTACGACACATAAGTAGGGCTAAAATAAAACGTGTTATTGATTGACCCTCGTGAGACGCCCCTGATATGCTGTTTGCCTAGCTGTCTACTTTATATAATGACTGCTCCCTGCGGTCTTTAGTTCCATTTCAACCATATTAACAGGCCATTCATCGTTAGTCGTATCAGTCAAGTGTCGCCTGTTAATCATGCACACATAACACACAGATGTGTCAGGGTACTAAGGGCATGTTATCTTGTACACATGACACACAGATGTGTCACTGAACTAATGCCTAAAGGGCACACATTACACATCTGTATCAATGTAGCATTTACCATGTTATCTTGAACACATTACACAGCTGTGTCCGTGCACTAATGGGCATGTTATCATGCACGCACAACACACACATGTGTCAATTTACTAATGGGCATGTTATGTTGCACACATAACACAACCGAGTCAATGAACTAAAGGACACTTTAATCTTGCTCACATTACACAGCTGTCATGGTACTAAAGACTTGAAATTTACAAGACATTTAGGCTAGCTTGATTGGTCAAACCGAGCCACGCATTGACTATGGTCAAACAGAGCCACACATTGACTGGTCATACAGAGCCACACATTGACTGGTCAAACAGAGCCACACATTGACTGGTCATACAGAGCCACACATTGACTGGTCAAACAGAGCCACACATTGTCTGACCAAACAGAGTCACATGTTGACTCTTGTCAAACAGAGCCACGCATTGACCCTGGTCAAACAGAGCCACAACTTTACCACAACTTTGACACACACAAATCAGTGTGCCCCTAAATGCAATCTTCTGCTAGTCTCGGCACGTCCTCTCTAACCCCACCCGAGACACATCTGGTACCAACACCCGGGTACAAAGACATTAACCCCGCTTGTTTGGATGACTGTCTGGTTTTCTCATGTTTAAAATAGAAATTTATAATCTCTCCATACTGTGTCCCTTGAAAGTAAAGCTGCGCGGCAAGCAGGGTGTGTAGTGGGTCATAGGACTGATCCCTGCCTCATTCACAGTTACACACTCCCACACACCAACAGACACATTCACAGTAAGACACTGTCACACCCGCAATGAGACACACTCACCCACATAAATTCACTAAAACCCACACTCGTGTACACCCACACTCAGCCACACCCACACTTACACACACACACACAATGAGACACACCCACATTCATACACATCCACACTCAGCCACACCCACACTCATACACACCCACACTCAGCCACATCCACACTCAGCCACATCCACACTCAGCCACACCCACAATCAGCCACACCCACACTCAGACACACCCACACTCATACACACCCACACCCAGACACATCCTCAATGCGACACGCACACACTCAGACACACCCACACTCAGCCACACCACACTCAGCCACACCCACACTCAGCCACACCCACAATCAGCCACACCCTCACTCAGACACACCCTCAATGCGACACGCACACACTCAGCCACACCACACTCAGCCACACCAACACTCAGACACACCCACAATCAGCCACACCCTCACTCAGCCACACCCACACTCAGCCACACCACACTCAGCCACACCAACACTCAGACACACCCACACTCAGACACACCCACACTCAGACACACACACACATTCAGACTCATCCACAATCAGACACACCCACACTCAGACACACACACACACTCAGACACATCCACACTCAGACACACCCACGCTCAGACACACCCACACTCAACCACACCAACAATCAGAAACATTTAACACACACTCATATACACAAACTTTGTACGAACACACAAACTCATAAGTAAACTCACTCTAACCCGATTAGATACAATTTATGACCGTTGTACTTTGTATTGTTTGTACATGCAAAGTAGATACTTGGTAACAGAAATAATATTACATTTAGTTTTAAAAAAAATCATTTAAATAAGTTTCAATGGAGAAAAAATATGACATTTAATGGAGAAAAGCGTTTACATTTTAATATTTCAATTTTGAACTATGAATTATAAAATCAATTTTTAATTATTTATACATAAATTTTAACTAATGACTTTTAAATGTTACACCGACGCAAGTCTAATTAAATTGTGCTAGTATTGTACTATTATTAGTTACGAGCAACAAAGCCCGTCCAAGGACGTTCCGCCACCGTTCGGTGGCATGTTGTAACTCCGCTCCAACAGCCGTCTCGACCGGCATTACATGTTCATCACGTCAAAAATACAATTCATTATAGATAAAATAAATAACACCTAAAAGCAGAGCTTTTTACTATAAATCCCAACGCGCATAACTCAAAAGAAAGTCTTGGAAGAAATACTGCACCAAAAATAACTCGTTTTGAATGTGCGCGTAAACGTGTTCAATATGATTGGCTGTAGGAGTCATATGTGTTTGAGGGACCAATCGCTATAGATGACCGGACAGAAACTTGCCTTTTATTATATAGGATAGGAGGATACATAAAGCTCAGTTGGTGTTTGTATCTTTGTATGTTTCACTTTTCGACTGTAAGTTCCACAATCACGGAAAAACTAAATGACGGACGGGGACCAAATTGCGTAGGATGGTTCATATTAACCTGCAGATGGTTTCCGTATATTTTTTGTAATTGTCCCTTTTGCCCGAAAGCCATCAATTAAAAGATCAGAAAATGTTGAGACAAATAGAGAAATATTAAATCTCATTTGGATATTGAACAGCTTCGTGTGGACATTCAAAACGAGTTCATTTTGGTGCGGCATTTTTTTCCAATACTTTATTTTGAGGGGTGCGCTTTCAAAAATCTTTTATTGTCAAATTACGGTGCGCACATTTTCATGTACGCATCTTTTAAATTGAGCTGAGTGGTACAAAGCAATTGCCTTTTTTACGGGTACTATTATCAAAATTGTTGGTAATAGTAGATACATTTGATAAAAACTTGGCCAAAACATGTAATAACCAGCAACTAAAAATAACTAATACTTGGGAAAAGGGTCAGCACACTCCCGCTACAAAGTGCGGGTATATTTCTCGTTAGTTATGTTAATTAGATATTCGAAAGTTATTTTACCTTTTTAAGTAGGATTGATGGTTGTTTGGATCGCACGTGCTATACATTTACACATTGATTTAAATACATTTGAACATTGATAAACAAATGTTGAGGGTTACTGATATTGAGAGCCGAACATATAAAGTTTAAGAAGCGGCGCAGTGAGCACATCGCTTAGACGTCGTTTCGGTATGGTGCGTGCTCGGTAGGGCACCGTGTTCGGTATGGTGCGTGCTCGGTAGGGCACCGTGTTCGGTATGGTGCGTGCTCGCTAGGGCACCGTGTTCGGTAGGGTGCGTGCTCCGTAGGGCGCCGTGTTCGGTAGGGTGCGTGCTCGGTAGGGCGCCGTGTTCAGTTTCTTGAAACTAAGGCGCTAAAATTCAAGATATGTCCTACTTCTGTTACAGTATGGAAATTGAATAGTTGTTGGATCTCCTGTCTTTGTTTCTATTACACTCTTTCGTTGTTATTACAATCTATTGTTTTTTAAAATTATGCTCTATTTCACTCAGCGATTATAAAATTAATCATTAAAAAAATATGCAGATAATCATCGACAACTTGTTAATTAAGCAAATACAATTATATTTATATGGGAAATTCTTGGTGGCGCGCATTTGGACCAATGAAGCATATATGTGGCCCGGATGATAACTAAACGTAACCCTAACTGTAATCCTAACCCAGTGATGGCGAACCTTTTTGGGGCCCCCTGCGCGTGCCAAAAATTCAACCAAAAACCCACTTATTTATAGCAAAGTGCCAACACAAAGTGCCAGCAAAGTGGTTTGATTAAGGAAGTAACATGTTAGTTGCGTGCCGGCTGATGAGGCTCTGCGTGCCGTCTGTGTCATGCGTGCCATAGGTTCGCCATCACTGTCCTAAACCTAACGCCAATGCAACCTTTTATTTTTCTATAAATCTACATGCATCCCTAAATTTTAAGAATTAAAGTTTATTTATTTATTAAGGTATTTAAAGTTTGAATTAATTATTTTCTGAAGCACGCCTAAATGGCATGCGGAAAATAAAAAGGAAGGGGCGTCCACCCGGACGCGAGCTTTACGGTAGTCCAATCGTATACATCAGTGCTTCTCAAACTTTTTAGTATGGTGGACCGGCAGGAATTTTTTCCATTGCACCAGGGACCGGTGCACTATTTTCCCTGCACTGACAATTTTTTCGGTCCTTTTTTTGAGAACATCTGCGGACCGGCAGCGGATGGCCCACGGCCTGGCATCGGTCCGCGGACCACCACTTTGAGAATCACTGGTATACATGATATGTTAACATAATATCAATATACATAATTTGCAATGTATGTCACGTCTGTCTGTCCCGTCTGTCTGTCCGTGACGCTACTAATTTTAGAAAGCAGCGCACCAAATTATTGCACCAAAAATAACTATTTTCGAACGTCCGCATAAAATTGTTCAATAGGGAAATGAATGAATAAAATAAAAATAAATAAAATAAATGAAAGTTCTGTATTACGTTATTTTTTAATCTGATGTGTATTTATTTTGAAAACTTTCGTCATTTTTGACGGGTGATACACTAGTATATATATAATATAAATGTCTAAACATTAACACTTTAAATGTTTGGATGAAACTGGGTGGGAGGCTTTTCTCTGTACACTCCTGAGCTAAGCCTGTTCAAAAAAAAACAAAAAAACGTGACGTTTTCAGTCTAGAAATGAAATTAATATCCAGCACGCCCATTTCCTAGTTTAACCAAATATATGATTAATATTGTCGAAGATCTGCTACTAAGTGCTTATTGCGAAATGACAAGAACTTATGATATATTTTTATTAGAATAGAGGCTGAGGGAATCGATTCAAATATTGACAACATGCATTAAGTTTTACAAATTAAAATATAAACGTACAATGGCAGTGGCGTAGCTAGAAATTTGGGGGCCCGGTGCGCTTGGCCTCTTTGTGGAGCCCTGCATTTTGACATCATAACATGAGATAATGTACACTTTTTTGGGCCCCCCTTGGAGGGGGCCTGGGGGACTTTTGAATTTGTACCCCCCTTCCCCTAGCTACGCCACTGTACAATAGTTCCGGTCCATTTCATCCCAGCCCCACAACCCCTTCCAAACAGACCAGTCGACGGCCCTGAGTGCCCCTGAGCCCTGAGCTGTACAACAAAGAAGAGATTAAGAGATAGATGATAGGTCATGTTTCCTTGGGTGGATGAATTAGTGCCTGGCCTGAAACCAAGACATTTTTACAAAGAAAAAAAAAGATATATGTCCATTATTTATACCGTTTACAGATCATACACAAAAACCAAGGACCATTTCATTAGAAGAAGTTGAAAAAACATTGCAAAACAAGCGCAGGCCAACAAAGCCAAATACACTAACACTACGCCCTACGCTATCCCCGTTAGTTGAGGAGTTTGGGCTTTACTTAGGCTGTTGCTGGGGCCCCATCCATATGATTTTGTTAACAGTTAGTTGTCCTAAAGTTGCAGAAGACCACTTGCTGTATTCTCGTATCAATTGATTTTTGTGCAAACAAACGTGAATGTGATGTATTTTGATGCGAGTAAATCGATGATTGACACTATGTCGACTATGAACTTCAATCCAAGACACGATGGGGTCGTTTTGCTTACTTTAACCAAGCTGTTATAGATACGTTTTAAGTTAATGTTTATATGTAAGCATATTCAATATAAGATTTATATAATTTAGTCCATATAAACCACAGCATTTGGCACCCCTAAACTTGTTTTCCCCATTTCGTTTCGTATAACGCCGAACAAGTTCTATTTTTATCGACGCGAAGGCCTTCGTCTCGTGACGTGAACGAACTACGGCATTCCAGCTTCAACTACCAGCCAGTGAGGATGTGCTCGAGACGAAGCTTTTGTAAAGGATGAGCCTCTAAGCCTATTTCTGCTGGTTATTTTGGGTTGATTGTGCTTTAAAATATCAAAACACCATCGTGTAAGTTAATAAAACGTTTTAGAACTAGAATTAGCGTAGCAATTTTGTTTGAACGGAATTAGCCTTACCGCTACAGCGTGCAATGCATTGATAGGAAGTGGCGGTAAAAAGAAGTAGGTCACATGATTGTCAGTAGGCTAGGTCGCCATCAGGCTTGTGTGACCTTACAGGCCAGCACATAACAAAGGTTAGGCTTGATGCTTTTACAGAAGTTACACAGAAACCACGTGCTTATCTTTTTTCTTTGTAAACAGTGCACATATTGTGTGTTAAATATTATTTATTACTGTTACTTTATTTTCATTAAGCTTACCGTTACGTAATTGATTGATATTTATTGCTGTCATTTTATTTTAACATAGG
Source organism: Ampullaceana balthica (assembly GCA_944989445.1). Classification (NCBI taxonomy): domain Eukaryota; kingdom Metazoa; phylum Mollusca; class Gastropoda; family Lymnaeidae; genus Ampullaceana; species Ampullaceana balthica. Next base: position 49,814 of record CALYLW010001947.1, read on the forward strand.
GGCCGAATCATTAATAATGTAACATTAAATTATAAACAAAACGTAATTTATATATAATTTAAATTATTCTAATAAAAATACATATTTTACACATTAATATTACATAACCACTACAATTACATACAATATTGACAATATAGGCCTATGTAATATTAATAGTTATATTATATTAGTACTACATTACTACATGTATAACCTAATTAATAATTAGGCATACACTGTAAAATTAAGCTGCTTTTTATATTTACAAGACATGTCAAGAACTTATTACTTATGCCTTATGCTTATAATAATACTATTCAACTGTCTTTCCTTTACTTTTTACACTCTAAATTAAAAATATTCATGCATTCCAGTTCCAAGTTGAAAAGAAAGTTGATATTTCATAATCAATCATTGCATAGCATAATTAATTATTGATAATTCAGAATTCACTGAATTATAATTATACTATTAATTAAATTATACAATTAAGTCAATATGACACTGATTTATTTTATTTAATTAGAAGCCATTGAATAATATTACATTACATCTATTCATAATACTTAAGATTGTAGTAAATAGAATATTGGAAGGGATCCAATATTGGAAATGTTAACACAATTGATACTTTTTTAGTTTAAGTTTTTTTTTACATTTAAGTTTAAGTTAGCAACTAGATGATTATTTGAATATGAAAAGTTAAACCGTCAAAAAATAAGTTTTAATTTTAAAAACATATAAAATTAATCTCACACTTTTCATCACAATACTGAAAGTATATGGACTACTTTTTTAGATTAAAATTAAAATTTTGTATTATTGTTTTCAATAATATGATAGGAAAAATTAATTTTTATTGATATAGATAGCGATAAAGTGTGATACCATAAATATTTGAAATCTAAATTTAGCCAAAGTTATGTGGCCTTGTAAACCTTGAATTAATATTAAATATAAAATCTTTTTTTTCAAAAGATTAATTTAAAAAGACAACTTCAACTAGGATCAGTACTTTTTGATGATTCTGATTTTTAAATAACTTATGAGCTCTATGGTCTATACACAGCAGTTAATGTTAGTGGAAAACAAAATTGACATCCAAGTGGAATTACATGAATTTTTCTTTTCTCCTTCAATTCACAGCATTTTTAAACCTAAGAACTTCAGATATTTAAAATTTTAAAGTAGCCTCACTTTACTCACATCTTTGCACATTTACCGTCTTTTTTAAATTTAGTTTATAGTATAGTTATTTTAAAGTTGAGCTAGTGTTGTTAGTGTACACTCTTAGTAAATTTAACGATAATATAGCTACAGGAAGGAAAATTAGAAATTTAACACCAAATGAAGATTGCAAATCCTTTATCTTAAATGTTATAAAGTTATTTTAATGGTTGGATCAAATTTTACATATATTTATTTTTCTGTTATTAAAGAAATTCTTATGTTTTTTATATGTGCTAATTTTTTCAGATCGTGTAAGGCTGGATCAATAAGCTAACACTGATGAGTCGCCAAATTTATGTCCCACAAACATATGGATTTCAATCCTCTGGACATCTTAGCTGCAGCTGCGCTTGGAGAGAAGGATGCCCCACCTGAATTAGAAAGTTCTAAGCTTGAAAAGGTTTTGGGGGATGATCTTGATAACACCACTTCTGTAGTCAGTAAAGATGATGAGACTGATTCAAACCAAGAAATGGGTAAAACAACAAGTAATGGTTTAAATCAAGCCAGTATTTGCTTACATACAACAAAAGACATGGCTCCACAAAAAATTGACTGGAGTCCAGAGACATTCTTGGATGGTATGTCAGTGAAAACAGAGAAATTTACCCTGGATCAGCTTGTGAATGATATAAAAAAACAACATTTGGATTTAGAAATTCATAAACTTGCCCAACACACAGTTGAGAAACAAGATTGCTCTAAGGAGGAATGTAATGGTGATGATAATCATGAAAACAAAAAGAATGAACAGTTTGTATTAGAAAGAAATGTCATCAATAAAGAGACTGATCAGATAATTTTGGATACAAATAAGATGGAGACAGTAAATAAGCAAGAGAATGATCAAAAAGATTTTGCTCCAGAGGATTCCATCAATAGCCCAAGTGACATTGACACCATGGACTCAAACTATAGCAAGTCTCCCGATCTTGCTGATTCTGCGTCAGAAATATCTCTGTCAGAAATAATTTCAATTGATCACCCTTATGCCCTTGCTCCAGGATCAACTCAACTTCCCTCATTAATGGACGACGATGATATTGATGTTGGTTCAGATCATAGTCCATTGACAGAAGAAACAGAGCAGCGTTCACGAAATTTGTCTTTGGATTTCAATTATCTAAAATCAGGCATTCTTGAAGGTGTTTCAGCAAGCACCTTAGAGTTTTATAAGATGTCAACTACTGGGATGGGTAGGTCCAAACTACCCTCATCGTCATCCTCTACATCTTCACCAACAGCTGACATTATTTCAAATTCTACAAATAGCCCATTTAGCAAGGACAAGTTGATTAAGGGGATTAATTCAGGTCATGGTGTGTTAAATAACAACTCCCCAGGAAGACCTAATCCAAAATATGGAAAGTTCCGAATAGGAACTTATGCTTCTTTTAGTAACTTGGAACTTGAAAAATACTTAAGAGATAAAGATCTCCCCAATAGCAGAAAATTAAAAATAGGTATTCCACCAGATTCCAGTTCAAACAACTCCACCTTTAATTCGCCATCTGCATCTCCTAGTACTCACATGTTACTTCAGTCCCCAAATTTGGACTGGGACAGGTCTGAAGCTAGCTCTGAAACTCAGGATGATAGTTCAGATGCCAGAACACCTCTCAGAATGTCACCAGACTTTACAGAAAAGGTGACTGAATGGTCTCACCCTATGTATCATGACCATGATTACTGTGTAAAAAATGATTCCAGTAGCCCTGATGATTTTAGTAAATTTATACCTATCAAAAGGAAATATACTAAAAGAAAAAATAAAGGGGAAGGAATGAATCATGAAAAGTTTATGAAAGCTAAATATTTAAAAAAAGAGCTTCTTAAACAAGACAGTTTTATTAAAAGAGCCACAGATCTTGAGTTGATGGCCACCGATCCTTCTGTGATAAAAACAAACCCTGTCGGTCGGCCAAAAAAGAGACCTTTAGAAAAAGTAATTGACGAGGAAATTGACCCAGAAACTGGAACAAAGTTAAAAATCACTGGTCGATACCAAGACCAGTACGTTTATTACTTGTCTAAGTCTTCCAGAACAACAACAAGAAGAAGACAAACTCCACTATTTTCTCACACATCTGATAAAATCATTGTTCCTGCACCAAAGCCTGGAGATATTGTTGTTCCTCACTTGACAGATGCAGACATTGAGACTGTAAGACTACAAGGACGAGGAGCTCTTAACCTCCCAGCCCGACCACACATGACAAATCACTCGCCCCCAACAACTGCTACTTCACCCATTCATTCATCCATTCCATCATCAAGTCATTCTTCAGAATTCATTTCTGATGTCGATAGTCATATTGTCAGCACTATTCTAAGCATGGAAAGTGACAACTTGGCTTCTCCCACCACTTCCCATGCCCCAGACATCAGCAGTACATCAGGCCTGAACCCAAATCAGCCTGCACTGACTGAAAGCTTAAGATTAATGAGTGGAGACTCAAGCATAACATCAGAGCATGTCTTAAATTACCTGCTCAGTGTGGTGAAAGATGATGGTTTGCTGAATGCTGCTTCTGGATTTGATGGTAGCAGTTTTTTTCCATCACTTCCCCATGATGCTATCTACTCTAAATCAGACCAATCTGATTGCTCAAGTTCAAACATGGGGCATGAAATTATGGACATCGGGAAGTCTATGCAACAAGGCATTGACTCTCACCATGACCATGAGAGTTATTGTAATTCAGGTGTTGGTAAAGACCACATAGATGAGAATGGTGGATTACCAGATGACCTTTCTTCTTTCATATCAAATTCCCAAGGAACCTCCTCATCCAACACAACTCAAGATGGCGATTCACACAGTTCTTTAAAAAGTATGTTTGGCTCTGATCTTAGCTCCTTGGGAACACCACATCTGTCATCATCAGTTCAACACCTTACATCGATTGAGAAGACTTTGGATTACCTTGTTGGAGTAAGAGATGAGGATATTAAATTACATTGTGGTGTGTATAATACTAAGTTGGAGGCTGAGGCAGAATCTGAAACAACACAGCCTCTAACACCATTGTCCAGTGCTTCATCTGATGACACACCTTGGATTGTTACAGTAACACTGTATTTTAATGATGTGCCAGCTATTATGATCAACAATCAACCATACATTCGTCTTGTGGATATCCACAAGCAAATTTTACCAGCAAAAGACACAGGTATTCTCAAAAAGCGATGTCAATTGTTAAAAATTCCAGTGTTAAACTGTACAGAAATGCAGCGCTACTTTCTCGTGCAGTATGGCAGGGCATATAACTCAAAGAGCACATTGGTTGTATCTAAAGAGCAAGCAAATAATTTGGTGACTTACTATGCCACTCCACAGCCTAGGATTGGGAGGTCAGAGGAATCTCACCAGCGCCGTGCCAGTAGCGGTGGTTCTGAAGGGGGTGCAAGATCGCCAGTGGCACATTTATCCACTGGAGTTTTTCGCAAAAAAGGACCAAGTAAAAATTCTAAAAAAGCAGCATTGGCTTCTGGGTATGTTAGAATAAGTCAAGTTATGGTCATGGATTTATTTGTTAACTTTATTATTTGTAAATATGAAATTATTTCATTTGGCAACTAATCAGTGCTTTTATAGACAGATTGCTTTTAAAAGATTAGAATACTTTAATAGGACATCTTATTAACTTGTGAAGTATTCTTAAAATAAATCACAATGATAAATATTTTGGAAGTCATTATTACTCGGTGGTAACTCATTGCATTCATTGGTTTAAAAAATAATTTTCCATTTTGGTATTTACAAAACCAATAATCAACATATCATATTCATATATATTTTAACAGAATAGCCAATGTTTTTTTGCAAATAGAAAAATATTCTCATAAAAATAGAAAATATTGAGTTGCCCATATTACAGTAGTAAAATCAAAACTGTTAAACAAGTACTTGTAATATATATCTTTGATTCTTATAAAAGAAATAGATATTCCTTGGACAGTTAAATTAAATATTGGAGGTTTTTATCAGTAGAAATTGAAATGACTCAAAGCAACTGATTTCACCATCTTTTTGTTATAGAGATTATGCTTAGAATTAAACATTGTCAGGTGGATTAACTAAATCAATGGCAATGAAACTGACAAATGGTTTAAAATTACGTTTCTGATACCCATAATCAGTTTTCCAAAAACAATGTTAATATCCTTAGATTAAATAGGAATGAGTCTTTATAATTCTGTAAAACCATGTTTTGCAGGTTGTTGGGTGTCTCTGCAAGCGTGCCACCTAAAAGCCTAGCAAAGAATTCAGAGGATGTTCCTCCCAGCTCCAGTCACAATAAAAGAACCAGGCATAAGAAAGTTAATTACCTGGACATGTTGAAAGGGGAAGAGAAAGAAAAGTCATCAACTGCTGCCATATTAGAAACCATTGAGTCTGTTGTCAAAGCTGGCCCTAATTGTGGAAATGATGAAAAAATTAATAAAATTGCAGAAAAAAGAGGCAAAGGGGATTCAAACTGTGATAAGAAAAGTGGAATTAAGAAGAAGCTTTGCCAACAAAAAGGTGTAAAGGTTGGAACAAAGTCAAAAAAAGACCAAAGTGGCATTCAAAAAGTAAAAAATGTGAAAGGTAAAAAAGCAAGTGATAAACAGTCTGCATTTAAAGAAATTGAAGTTAGTTCAGAGGGAGATTCTGATGATTCTATGGATTTAATACATAACAAAAGGTTCAAACCTCTAAAACTTAAAGTTAATAGCTTATTAAATTTTGCAGGGCAGCGCAAAGGTTCATCTCCAAGCAAAAAAGGCTTGTTTTCTCGCAGCAACTCGACAACATCCCCAACGTTGGATCGACCACTCAGGATCCTAGCTGTGGCTCATCAGGCAGCTTTGTCAGGAGATAATGCTGTATCGCATTTGCCCTCACAGCCAGCAGATATTCATTTAGATTTGTTTACTAAATCTAACTCAGCTTGTGTTCGATGTGAGACTTGCTGTCAGTTTTTGTCAGTTCCACATTTTATGCGCCATCATCATGTCCCCATGGACAACGAATGGCTGGCCACTGAAGCAGCGCATCGTATTTTGGTGCCCAGAAATAAAGAGAATATTTCTGATTCTGAGAAGTTACTATGGGAAGAATTTCACAAACTTCAGGAAGCTATAGGTGGTTTTGGTGAAGCTGATGATGAAACAGACACAGACGAGGAAGAATATGAGGAGGAAGATCAAAGCTCGTTTGAGCTTTCTGGTGCCTCATCTTCATTGCGTGACAGGATGTCACCTGAAAAAGTTGTTGGTACAACTAGACTTCCTCTGTCACAAGATGATGACGATGATGATGAGTTGTTGACTTCTGATGAAGATGAGCCAACTGATTTACCAGGCTCCTCTAAGGAAAAAATCCACCATAAAGACAATAATCAAACTCCTCGTAAACTGGGTCTACTGAGAAGGGAAAGTTCTGTCTCTAGTTCTCTATCCAATGATTGTGGTCCTTCAAATTTAAGGACTAGTTCACGGAAGAGAAAATGTAAGAAGTTTTTTTCGATAGAGAACTATTACACCCCCAAGAGGTCACAAAATGATGAGGAATCTCTTAGTATGCCTGAGGGCTCTATTAGTGGGAATGGAACGCCTAACATTGTTTCATCACCATCTAGATCTCGAAATTCAACATAGCACTTTTTTTATTGTGTGTGGATAGATGATGATAATTTATATTTTCAGTCAGGGACCAATGGTCAAATTAACTAAATATTAAATAATATTGCAACAAAATTGAAGTGGGGGGGGGGTGGTGGCTATAATTAGATTGAAATATGATTAATGTTAAAAATATTATAGAGTGTAAAATTTGATAGCGGCATGCTTGTTTTTGTTTATTGTATAGTGTAATATAACTTTGTCATTGTTTATTAAAGAGTTTCTGATATGTTAAATGAAAACATTTTTATGAATCACTCCTAGGCGTAAGGCAAATTTTAGATCTTATTTTTTCATGTATACATTTATTAATAACAATAATACATCCTATCGAAGATTAACTTATACATTTTACATTGAGCATCATTATTCTGATCAGTGTTCATAACTATCGGTCTATTCCACGTTTTTAGTAGTGACTTTGGCCACTCCATTCAAAACAACAAGGGTTTGCATACTATTGTTGGTCTTAACTGAATTAAGGATTCTATTTATTGAGTAAGATTGTTTGGGAGTCACTAAGTTACAAATATTATTTTATTGGTTCCCCAGTAATTGTATCCTTGAGCTTTTACTCATCATCCAGATAATGTTGGGGTGTTACCTGTTACATGATGCTTTCATGCTGCTTTGGTCTTTTTTTTCCTATTGTCTAAGCTAGAGTTGGTGGCCAGTTCTTTGATAAATTTAGGCATGTAATCTCTCTTTGCACTTCAATGGCTTGTGTCAATATTGATTTGTATAAATTCTTGTAACAAGAGTAAATATATTTCAGTAGTGTAGCTCAAGCTAGTGGTGCTGTTGGGGAGGGACTAAGTTTTTGTTGCATCCCCTGCAATTTGTAAAAAAAAATGCAGCCCAGGGGGGCCCCAGCCCTCTCCCTATGCCACTGGTTAATTAGATCCATAGTAACCTTACGTTAATTATTTAATAACAGATCAAAGTTCTTTTGGACAAATAGCCTGAACATCTTTTTAAAGAGTTATCAATATTTGTTAACTTTTGTCAGCGAATCTGTCAATTTCTAGTTTAATGAAACTGTTTAGTAAATTTTCATGCTTAAAACTAAGGCAGAGAAACATTTCTTTTTACTATAATTATCGTAGATTTTACCTATCATCATTTTTTTATTTCAAAGACAGTGTCACAATATAATATTAGTTTTTAAGGTTAATTTAATAAGCCAGTTCATATAATATTCACCAGTGTTTAAAATGAATCCTTAGCCCCCCTAGCCCCGTCTTTACATAGAGTTGGTGGTTAGTAAAAAAAAATGTTTTCATTTATCTGTATGGTGGTATGTTGTTTTTCCTCCCATGTAAATTTCATTAATTTTTTGTATGTGCAGCCCATTTTGATGGTAAGTAAAGATTTGTTACAAGATGGTTTTTAAAAATGTGTGGAGGCCATTGGGGCATGCTTTGACATTATTTTTTATATCTGTGATATTGCAATTTGTTTTGTACTTTTTTGGCATTGAACTACTTGTATTTGATTTGGTACATTGCGTTTTGTGTTTTGTTAATACCATACCATACCCTTTAAAAGTCTTGGTCACATTATTGGATACACTGTAAAATAGAGAACAAAAAGACGTTTTATTTTCATTATTTGGTGGTTTAATAGTTTATGTAATTACTGATCAACAGTTATTACAATAGTGATCGGTGTTACTCTTAACACTGCTAGCTATCATAACAAACCTTGTTCATATCACATTTTAACAAAAATACTTTGACTCTGTTAAGTTGACAAATATTCAATACATTTCATATTACTCTAAACATAATAATAATCTAGTGATTATAAATAAAATAGATTTATATACTTATCTTCACCAAGATTATCAAAGAACATAATTTAGTCTTCAGATTTTGTCACTAAATTAAATATTAAGTAAAGCAGAATAGTCTTCAGATTTTGTCACTAAATTAAATATTAAGTAAAGCAGAAGTATCAGATAATATTTTGCCCAGGACTGAAATTAAAATACAGTTGCTCTTATCTCTAGGCATTTACCAGATTTCATGAGGACCTGCAGTAATAATATATTCTGGTAATACCATCTTCATTTTCTTTAGACCTGTGTCAAACTAGTTGTTCTTAACAATTTTACACTAAGTATCCCACTGCAATAATTTGTAAAGCCTATGAACAAACACAATATTGATGGGTGAACAGTGATAGTGATAGCCCATTTTTAATTACTTTCACTAGATATCTCTAGGTTGGACATTCACTTCAAGACTGACTTTAAATGTAGGTTTTTTTTTAATACTTGGTCTCATCTAAAAGTTAAAAAACAAAAAAATATTTTAAGACTCACCTCAATTAAAATATTGAGGATTCCATCCAAACTGACAAGAGTGTTTGCAGTGTTTCACCAAATTACTTCAATTTTAAAAGCTTCAACTTTAAAACACTATTTTGCTATACCCTGGGCCTGATAACAAGTTTAACAACACAATTTAAAATGGCTTTTAGATCTGTGCAGAGCATCCATATATTATAAATAAGCCCTGAATTTAAGAAAAACTGAATATTCATTGATTTATACACGTCCATTAAAAACCTTCATATATTTTAAAAATATTTACATTACAAAGTATTTAGACAGTAGTTGACTACACTGTCACACTACAACTTGTACATTGACGATTAAGGTGAAGATTTATTACACTGCTTATTAACAGCACACATTTAATTTATACTAAAGGTAATTGAAGATTCAGTGAAAAAATTGCTTGTGTCCATAGCTGCAAGGTGTTTGTTCACAGGTAATAATGTGATACTTTTATATTGCTCTCTATAACTTCTGAAAATATGAGGTAATTTTATAAAACAAAGTTCCCAACAAATTCAAATACAATAAAATTATTATTTTTCTTCCCATTAATCATTAATGGAAACATCTATTACATAAATTATAAGCAGATAAAAGTATAAATATATTATATACGGCTTGAAGATTGTTTAATCTTCATACTTCATTGGCAAAATTCATGCAAGTGTTCACAATCGTAAATTGTATACACAATTTCTCATATTTCATTTTGGTATCTTGTACTTGTTGTAATGGTGACTGTTAGTTATGTTACCAGTTTAAATAAGATATACCCTGTACATTTGCACATGTATAGAGGTAACATTAGATACATAAAAAAACAATGTGTGTACAGTGTATACCCGGATGTGGTATGACAAGGGGCTTAAATGGGTAGAGGAAAATCCAATGCTTAATGGGCACTGACCAATTTCATTTTAGTGCATTTATTACTTCATGTAAATGCAATTTAATTCCTAAGTATGATGCTTCTGTTAATATCAAATCACCCGCGATATAGAAAGCTATGACTATACTATGAGATCAATTCATAGATTCAAATTGTTCACAATACGTATCCAGAAGTCTATTTTGTTAGCCATCGGTCAGCAAGTTCACATCTGTTGTCAGTTCACATTTATTGATCTAATGTGTCACCCACCCAATGGACTATGTTCCCTCACCGAATTAGTTATGAGGCTGAACTTACAGCTCTAATATCTATGAATTCTCTGAATAACCTCAACTTCTAAGCCCTTCTGGTGCTTGTTCCCATATGTAGTACATTGCCCTTGTACATGTATGTTAGAATACCGTACCATGTAGAATGGACTGCACTCTAATAAAATCAGTTGAAAATTACAAATTATTTTTGTTCGCTTGCCTTGCTTGGAACTTTCTCACATGCTTTTGTTGGTCCTAATAGTAAATGCACATTAAATTCAATACAAGCCTGATGCTTGTTATGGGCGCCATGTGTACTTGCTTTTGCATAGACAGTCCTGTATTCAAGATCAAATTTTATAAAATTTAAATATTAAAATACACACATGAAAAATTAAACTTTTGATCAACTGCACATACATGAATCCCACATTTTAACTAAGATTTCTAAGGATGTTTTTTTTTGTTGTTTTTTTTTGGGGGGGGGTGGGGGGTTGAAAAAATATTAATAAGTTATATATTGTAGATACTTCGATACATAATAATAATATAAACAAATTAAATAGTAAAATATGATCATTCATTATAGTTTACAGCCTGTATTAGTGTATAATTTAATATTACTACGTATAGTATAACTCTGTCTCCCCAACTGGCAGTTATCCTTCAATTAATTTAAGGTTACATGGTGTTCAAATTCAAGCTTCAACTTGATAGTTACAGCTATACGATGTTGACAGATCAAGATCACATTCAAGTTCAAGCTAACATTGATAACTGATTGAAAAAATGAATACCTTTCATGATTCATGGGCAACCAAAATCTCTTCAGTGAGAGAATAAACAAGAATTAAAATTAAATACAAATTACTGAATAAATTTATTCGTTAAAATATTCTTTATATATTAATATATTATAGACCAAATGTTTTCTAAAAAGTAGGTCCCTTATTTTCAGGACTTAAATCGATTTTAGTGGAGCATCTGCGTCATTTCTATATGTGATAACTGATAGACTCGCAACGTTAGTACTACCACAAAGTAAAGCACACTTAATGACAACAGACAGAAACACAAAATAATATATTTATATTATGAAGTATTAAGACGAGATAAATTGAAATACCATGCCATATAATATTAAGTAAATGCTGAGATAATATTATGTTGTTACAATAGGACAGCCCCCTTTCCCCCGCCCATGATTCATGGAGCTTATTTATATTTAGAGACGGCCCTAATTTATCCCGTATAGCTGGCAAGACACGACATCACTTCTTTTATTTTATCGACAAACTACACACACGCAGCGACAGGGCGGAAGTCGGGTCACGTTTAACGACACTACACACAAGCGGTGACAGGGTGGAAGTCGGGTCACAGCGACAGAATAGTGGCACTGCCAGGGTAGAACTAGTAGATGTCAAGTCTTATTAGTATTAGTAATAAAATTATGAGACTTCAATGTTGCCTGAAAAGGCAACGCATACTTGACTCCAGATCAGATAAAATTACATTATTATCGTACAAAACTCAAAACTAATACTTCGACCTTGGCCTTGTCAACAGAATGTGAGGGACGGGGCGTAGGATTAGTAGGAAGGAAGTTGTAAATTGATCCATTGCCATTAGTGTGGACTTGATGGCAGTGGATGGTTAAATTTGAAACAGGCGGACTCTAGTTTACTTACTAAGTATCAAGAAGGCCTTACTTTATATTTATATGGATTAGATACAAACTTTATATGTTCATGTCTTACGTAACTAATATTCAATATACAAAAGCATAGGCTATAAGTACAAACTTCTCATGCCCTATACGTAACATTAACATATATTATATACGCAAGCATAAAAACCTACCACATATTATGCCCATATGTAGGCCTACCTGATATTTGATTGATATCCACATGCAAACAAACTTCACTTAGAGGCGTCACAGGGAGGGGGGATATGGACCGCACCTGGTGAGACCATGACAAGGGGTGACATCACATTAATCAAAAAGTAAAAATCTGCATGTTCCCGTTATTTGACACTGGCAGACACGGAGGAGGTCTTTGGGGCAAGTCTCGAAGGGATGACACCTTGAGCTACGGCATTGGGTGACACCAACCCTAGTGATGCCTCTGGACTTAGGTTTAATTGATATTTAAGATACAAGCATTCAAAATTACTATGGTCCAAAGGATTTACACAAGCATACAAACTTTTCATTGTCCATAGGTAAATAATCCACTCAAGCATACACATTTTCCTCAACAGAAAAAGTCAAGAACGGAGAACTGAAAAGGGGGGGAAAGTGTGAAGTAGAAAAAAAAAGGGGGGGGGTGTCATCATACAGTATTAGCACCTGTTCTTGTAAAAATTATAATAAAATCTACCTGTACAACTTAACTCAGCACCCCTCTTCACAGAGATAACAGTTCTAATGGGAGGGGAACACGCCCTCTGGGTGTTCGTGGAAGCTATTGACAACCCTTGCAAAGTGTGCAAACTAAAAAAACGTTTCGCGCGCGTTGTGGGGCAATATTCACCTTTACATTCGTTCAACTCTGAAACCTTGATCTTCTTCAATATATGCCATTCACGTTCATTTTTTAAATAAAATTCTTTATTTGGAAAGGGGAGACTTTTAGGCCAAAACCACAGTACCAACCACAGTTGGTATGTTGGTTGAAGTGGGGTTTTAAAAAGCTTGAGCCACCTTCTTGCGCGTCACAATTGCTTCCAAAACTTCTGGTGAGGTGCATATGGGAAGGTGCATACAATTCATTCATATGTATCGCATCTTAGGTATTACAGACACTCCATATATAAAGAAGATTATTGCACCCCATGCTTAGCCATGGTTTGTGTCTAGTCTTGCATATTTTATTGAGTTTTTAATGTTGGTACTGTGATGTTTTTCTTGGTTTGTTCAGGTAACCCATACGACGCCCGAATTCCGGACGGGAAGAAAGAGAATTGGTGTTAGTTCGCTCATACTTTACTTCATATGGAACATGAAACGCATTAAACTTAAAAAAAAGTATATATATACAATACATGTATATATATGTAAACAAATCCCTCTGTTTATTGTATTGTATTGAATTTTTGTTTTGTGTGTGTGTTGTATTTATAAGAGTAGAATTTAAAGCTTTATTTATATTTACGTTTACTTCCTTTTTCTTCTTTCCTGTAGTGTTTCTAGTTTCATAATTTATTTAACTAATGGTGTTTCTATAGTCAAATGTGAATATTGACCAGTAATGAATCATTCGCATATTCTGTGAATGTGTTCTAGTTTCTCTGTTTTCTTTGGTAGATGGATCCCATACAGAACACGCATATTCCACTGCCTAGAGGTCTGACCAATGCATTTTAGTTTAGTACGAGCTTTTCTTATTACATTTATCAATTTACTTTGTGATGTTTAGTTGTGATGTTGGTTGTGATGTTTTGATATTATTTTTTATTATGTAGTGCTATTCTTATAAAGTAAAGGGAAAAGTCAATATTTGATTTATGACCCCAATAAACGAAGCGAGCCACTACACGCATCCACATAAGATTGAAAGTGTTTACCAGGCCACTACACGCATCCACATAAGATTGAAAGTGTTTACCAGGCCACTACACGCATCCACATAAGATTGAAAGTGTTTACCAGGCCACTACACGCATCCACATAAGATTGAAAGTGTTTTCCAGGCAAAACACACAGTCGTGCCACATCGATCGTCGCTATGTATGGTAACTGGCCCACAGAGTGAGTCCAATAGGTACAGGAGCCTGGACTCATTTAGTGGACTCACTTGGGTACTTAATGATGTCACTTTTCTCAAGAGTCCTCAGCTGAAATTGAAGGGAGGTTTCAAGTTTTGTTTGTATAACAGTTTCGCTGACATGTTTACCTGCATGACAGTTTCACTGAAATGTTCACCTGTATGGCAGTTTTACTAACACTGACATGTTCACCTGTATGACAGTTTCACTGACATGTTCACCTGTATGATATTTTTACTGACATGTTTACCTGTATGACAGTTTCACTGACATGTTTATCTGTAGGAAAGTTTCACTGACATGTTCACCTGTATGGCAGTTTTACTAACACTGACATGTTCACCTGTATGACAGTTTCACTGACATGATCACCTGTATGACAGTTTCACTGACATGTTCACCTGTATGGCAGTTTTACTAACACTGACATGTTCACCTGTATGACAGTTTCACTGACATGATCACCTGTATGTCAGTTTTACTGACATGTTCACCTGTATGTCAGTTTTACTGACATGTTTACCCGTATGACAGTTTCACTGACATGTTCACCTGTATGGCAGTTTTACTAACACTGACATGTTCACCTGTATGACAGTTTCACTGACATGTTCACCTGTAGGAAAGTTTCACTGACATGTTCACCTGTATGACAGTTTCACTGACATGTTTATCTGTAGGAAAGTTTCACTGACATGTTCACCTGTATGGCAGTTTTACTAACACTGACATGTTCACCTGTATGACAGTTTCACTGACATGATCACCTGTATGACAGTTTCACTGACATGTTCACCTGTATGGCAGTTTTACTAACACTGACATGTTCACCTGTATGACAGTTTCACTGACATGATCACCTGTATGTCAGTTTTACTGACATGTTCACCTGTATGTCAGTTTTACTGACATGTTTACCCGTATGACAGTTTCACTGACATGTTCACCTGTATGGCAGTTTTACTAACACTGACATGTTCACCTGTATGACAGTTTCACTGACATGTTCACCTGTAGGAAAGTTTCACTGACATGTTCACCTGTATGACAGTTTCACTGACATGTTCACCTGTAGGAAAGTTTCACTGACATGTTCACCTGTATGACAGTTTCACTAACACTGACATGTTCACCTGTATGACAGTTGCACTGACATGTTCACCTGTAGGAAAGTTTCACTGACATGTTCACCTGTATGACAGTTTTACTAACATGTTCACCTGTATGGCAGTTTCACTAACACTGACAAGTTCACCTGTATGACAGTTTCACTGACATGTTCACCTGTAGGAAAGTTTCACTGACATGTTCACCTGTATGACAGTTTCACTGACATGTTCACCTGTAGGAAAGTTTCACTGACATGTTCACATGTATGACAGTTTCACTGACATGTTCACCTTTTGACAGTTTCACTGACATGTTTACCTGTATGACAGTTTCACTGACATGTTTATCTGCAGGAAAGTTTCAATGACATTTTCACCTGTATGAGTTTTACCAAGATCTCAACCTGGACACAGTACGCTGATGATTATTGCCTGATTAGCAGCCCTAAACCAACAAGTTCACACTGTCAAACCCGCTTTGGTATTAAAATTAAAGATTTATAATTGAGAAGGCAAAAGAGAGATCTATAACTATAAGTGAGAGAATGAGTGAACGGCATTTGTAAATTATGTAAAACCTCATAAGCGCCCGCCCCACGTTTTTAGTCGTATTAAATCAAAGCACTTGAACTTATACCTTTAAGATTATTTTTCTTCTTTTTAGACCACTTATGAAAACGTTGTTTTAAAAAATCTGTATTTTTTCCCCCTCTATTTATTTAAACCCACCACTCCACCAGCCACAGGAATCCTCAACTCAAATTGTTCAGATTTTACAATTTTTGACCAAAACACGTAACTTTAGTTGAACTTTAGTCTAGCAATATGACATACACTTTTTGTTTTAAAACTTGACCTGTATATAGCACTATAATTTATAGTAAAAAATTAGTTCTTATAATGTAAGTATAGTATAATTAGTTCTTATAATGTAAGTATAGTATAATTAGTTCTTATAATGTAAGTATAGTATAATTATTTTATAAAAAATAAAATTAAAACAAGTTTCTGGAGGTTTTTTGCTATGTCTTTGACAAGTCTCACACCAATGTAAATACAAGACTAGACATAAACCACGGATAAGCGTAGGACGCTGTATAGAAGGAGCGTATGTCATCGATAAGATAATTGACACAGCGTTAAGCTATAATTCCATATTCCAAATAAACATTATTGACTTTGTTTAATCAGGTCTTCTCCGAGAACCATTATGAAATAATGCAATATCTGGTTTAAAGTCAATATCTAGTTTAAAGTCAATATCTAGTTTCAAGTCAATATCTAGTTTCAAGTCCATATCTAGTTTCAAGTCAATATCAAGTTTAAAGTCAATATCTAGTTTCAAGTCAATATCAAGTTTAAAGTCAATATCTAGTTTCAAGTCAATATCAAGTTTAAAGTCAATATCTAGTTTGAAGTTAATATCTAGTTTAAAGTCAGTATCTGGTTGAAGTCAATGTCGTCTATAGCTAATCGAACTCAACTCCCGGTCTGAGATTCCATTGTTATCAGCCGCCTCCCCCCCCCCACACACACTTTTCTGAGACGTGTCTGGTGTCTCGTGGGTCTGACATATCGCTGATTGTCTGACATATCGCTGATGGTCTGACATATCGCTGATTGTCTGACATGTCGCTGATGGTCTGACATGTCACTGATGGTCTGACATGTCGCTGATGGTCTGAAATATCGCTGATGGTCTGACATATCGCTGATGGTCTGACATATCGCTGATGGTCTGACATATCGCTGATGGTCTGAGATGTCACTGATGGTCTGAGATGTCGCTGATGGTCTGACATATCGCTGATGGTCTGACATGTCGCTGATGGTCTGACATATCGCTGATGGTCTGACATGTCGCTGATGGTCTGACATATCGCTGATGGTCTGACATATCGCTGATGGTCTGACATATCGCTGAATGTCTGACATATCGCTGATGGTCTGAGATGTCACTGATGGTCTGAGATGTCGCTGATGGTCTGACATATCGCTGATGGTCTGACATATCGCTGATGGTCTGACATGTCGCTGATGGTCTGACATATCGCTGATGGTCTGACATGTCGCTAATGGTCTGACATGTCGCTGATGGTCTGACATGTCGCTGATGGTCTGCCTGGGTTGAAGGAGTCTCTCATGATGAATGCAATTCCAGACAGCGCAGGTAACTTCCAATTGAGAAATTTTTTCTTTAGAATTTTGAACATAACGACCAAACGATTTTTTCTCTATGAAGGGGGAAAGTAACGGTAGGGTGCATGTGGAGGCATGGGGGTGGGAGGGAAGGGAGTGAGTGAGTGACGGATGAGTGAAGGAGGGAGGGCTTGGTTCGTACAAACGTGAGTCACTGGCGCATGCAAGGACAATGAAAAGACAACCATTGCATTCAACCTGATCTCATTTGGCCTGCTTGCTGTCCCTTGTATGCCGTCTTCATTGTATTGATCTTGTCCTCCACAATAATGAATCACCTTTAACAGGATATGCAGCAACAAACTCACCAGACATAACATTTTATTTCTTTGTCAGCTTTATTTGCTTGCTATTTGGTCGATTGTTTGTCGAAAACTCCCTTTTTCATATTCAAGGTAACCGGTGCTTATAAATTAATGCATTCGTCCGAGATCTAAGGAAATATAATCTATATAAGCCATTGTAATGCGACCACTTTACCATTTTTTCTCTCCCCAAAGTCAATAGTCTTTAATATTTTATGGTCATCATTTTTTAAAGCCACTTGCACTCTTGTGTCACGATGTGGTACAGTATGGCCCTGTGTGGCACGATGACACGCTGTTGTACTGTTGGGGCCCTGTGTGCCACGATGGCACGCTGTTGTACTGTGGGGCCCTGTGTGGCACGATGACACGCTGTTGTACTGTGGGGCCCTGTGTGGCACGATGACACGCTGTTGTACTTTTGGTCCCTTTGAGCCACGATGGCACGCTGTGGTACACCGTAGACCTGTGTGACGCCTTTTGAGTTACTTGTTAAACATGCTTTTAAACTGCCGCAAGAGATGTTTGAAGGTTGAGCCTAAGGAGGTGGTGGGGGGGGGGAGGGTCCTTGATTATTCACAAGTCAATTTTAATGAGTTTGTTGATTGAGAGTATTGATAACAGGAGGACACGCTTTTTTGTTTTATTTTATTTTATGTAAAATCATAACATATCTATCATGTTATCTTATAATGATATCTTATCATGTTATCTAATAATGCTGTTTTATCTTATCTTATCGTAGCGGCATGTTGTTCGAGAACGGTTCCTTTACTTCCAAAGTGGTTGACAAAACCAAAACTAAGTGGTTGGCTGATTCCTAGTTGAATTAGATCAAAAGACCTTATCATTTGATACATCGACTAGTCATTAGCTATTTAAGTCATACACGGACACACCTATAACACACAGACACACACATGAAACAAAAACACACACACACGACACACAAACACATACATGCATTTCACCAAAACACACACATATGACACACAAGCACACCCACGAAACACAAATACACACATGACACACAAACACACCCATGAAACACAAACACACACATGACGCACAAACACACACATGACACAAAAACACACACACACATATGACACATAAACACAAACACGACACGTAAACGACACAAAAACACACACGACATACACATTCAACACTCAATTACACATACGACACGCACAAAACGACACACGACATACACACACACGACACGTGACACAGACAAACACGAGCCTTCATCTATTAATGAACTACAAAGGATAAACAAACTAGCAAATACTGATGCAGTCCCACGGGCTTAACAGCCAATTAGTTCCACTGAAGCCACTGATCCGTGACGGCTGGGTTAACAACAAAACTGTTAAGAATTGTATTTCCTCTTTCCTTTACCGTTAGGGTTTTACATTTCACAAGAGTGAAATGAACTATAAATCTTTATTGTTGTTGGGCCTTAGTTAAACTAACTCCCTAGTACGTCACTTTGAATAATAATAATAGATTTACTTAGATTAAAATAATCTCACACTAAAAAAAAAGGGGGGGGATAACAACTTTAGAAACACGAGCTTACATGACATCTATAAACACATGATATTACATGACATCTCTAGACACATGAGACTACATGACATATCTAAACACATGAGATTAAATGACATCTCTAAACACATGAGATTACATGACATCTCTAAACACATGAGATTAAATGACATATCTAAACACATGAGATTACTTGACATCTCTAAACACATGAGATTACATGACATCTCTAAACACATGAGATTAAATGATGTCTCTGAGAACATGAGTTTATTTATGCAAGCTATTAAAATTTTCTTTTCCAAGTCAAATATAATTATGTACTGATATCTTAATTCTACATTTTCCGTCTAGACAATTTAGATTTAGATTCAAATAATTTTAAATAAATTCAATGCGCATGGTAATGATCAGTTAGACATGTGGTAAGACCGTAGTAAGACTGTTCTGTGGTCGACGCGCTGAAAAGGGGCGGGGGAAAAGGGGGGGGGGTTCTCTTCGGGGGATTTCCAATATGTAAATTTAAAACATTTCCGGTTTTTGTGTTTGCCACAACCCATCATTTCATTGAGGTGAACCAGAAATTCCAAAAGTTTCTCAGTTTCCTTGTGCGTTACAAACAGCTTGAAATTGTCTGATACGAAGAAGGCAGAGGGTTCCCAGGGTTCCTTTAAAATGGAAAATAAATAAAACTAATTGTAACAGTAGGAACTACATGTATATCCTAAGGGCGTCCATTAATGACTTCACGCACCTAGGGGGGAGGAGGAGGTCACACATTTGTGACGAATTGTGACGAGGGGGGGGGGCTGTTTAAGAAATGTGACGTGACATCAAAACGCGCAACTTTAAATAGACGTTTTATTGACGTTTTCAATTGGCTTCAAATACAAAGCGTGTTACGAAATTAGAGTGCAGGCCTACAATAAAAACATATTATTATTTAAATGACAATAAAGTGATTTGAAACTTACTCATTTTCAAATAGAAAATTACGGCTTTTATGACGTCATATTGTAAAGGGGGGGGTCTAAGTTTTTGTGACGAGGGGGTGAAAAATCGGCCAAAATCGCGTGATGTCATTTATGGAGGGTCCCCTAAAGTTACACTGTGTTCAGTTACAATACATTAAGCTCATGCAAATATTAACGAATCCCTGAAACTGAATGACGTGTAACATACACTCCGGTTAAACCAGTGTTTATCAAATAGTGGGGCGCCCCTCAGGGGGGGGGCACGAGGCCCCGTAAAGAGGGGCTCGTTTGACCGCTATGCAAAGTTGTACTTATAACAATTTCATAGACAAATGATACTATTTTACTATTTACAGTCTCGTGGGGGGCGCGAAATGTTTTCTGTCTTCCTTGATGCATGACAGAAAATAATTGAGAAACACTGGGTTAAACCTATGGCGGATTAAGGGGGGGGGGCTGAACGGGCTAAAACCAGGGGCCCCCGATGATTTAGGGGCCCCCAAATTTAGTATATTTTATAATAAAGGTTGACAAATAGCATGAATCCCTAAAAATATAATTATAATAAAATCTTATGTATTAATATGATCGCTATTTGGACCCGATAGTGAATACTTTTTATATCTTTAAAAAAAAATCCCATCGAGATCTGGTGGTCCTGTGGCAGGGTACAGGCTTGTAGTGCAAGCGTTGTCGGGTTCGAATCCCAGTGGGGATATAACTTTTTTTTAAAATTTGTCTTAAAATTTTTTTTTATCTTTCTACACTCAATTTTACGATACCGGCAAACAGTTATTTCTTCGTGTTCGGTTTTTTGATGAATCTGATCCCGTAGTACCGAAAAATTAAGAGAAAGGAACCAATGGACTATTTAGTTACAAGTTACAGTTATAGTCTTATATTATTAGCTGTCAGCAATCATTTTATTTAAAGGTACGCTGGCTGGATAGGGCCCCAGTTTGAATTGCAGCCAGGGGCCCCTTGCAGTCTTAATCCGCCCCTGGGTTAAACGAATATGAGGCTACTGTTGCCGTAACCACAATAAATTGATGAAGCCTGGCCAACGGTACATATTGTTTTCAAAGTAGCAACACGAGGCAGATTAGATGCAATAAATATATATACACACTCCCACACTCCTTCATATTCCATTTAAAAAAAAACAAAAAAAAATAAATAAATAAATTTAAAAAACCCGTAAAAAACCAAGTTCTTCACTATAAATCCTTTATGTACGAGACGTAACTAAAGGAATGTTCATTATAATACGCAGCGCCAGACCATCCAGAAATACAAAATTGCAGTTGTGTCGTAAAACATGTTTAATATAATGCGCACCGATCAGGAATATGTTTATAAAAAGAGTTGTCAATAAAATACGCACCTTTATTGCGCGACAAAAAGGTTGTTCAATATAATACGCACCGCGACGCTCTATCTCAAAAAAATAGCATGATACTTAGGAATAAATAAAATAATCTAAAAAATCAATAATTTAATTACAGTACATGCGATCGATCTGAAATTTTGATACATTGTTTTTATTATTGGTACAAAACTGCCTGTAAAATTTCAGCTCGCTAGCGTACGAGGAAGTGGGTTAAAAATCGATCAAAAGTTTTGGCGACAAGCAATCAAGCAATCAAGCAATCAAGCATTCAAGCAATCAAGGGTGCAGACACCACGAGTTAATATAAAGGATTTTATAAAACAAACCCGTAAAAACAAAGTTTTTGACTATAAATCCCTTATATATGAGACATAACTAACAGTATTGATTATTTTTAAACATTTACAGACTGATACCGAGTGATGTCCCTTGTCTTTAATAAATGGGGGTGGGATGTGAGGGGGTGTGTCGGCACGACGGTCGGCGTCAACTCAAACTCACGTGGAACTGGAAGAAAAAAACAATAACAAACAGTGAATTTTGAATTACATACCTCATATAAGGATAAACTAAAAATGCATTAATTTAATTACGGTACGTTCGATCGATCTGAAATTTTGATACGATGCATTGTTAGGTCAGACGGGTCCAAATTTCAGTTCGATCGGATCATGGGAAGTGGGTCATTTTTTAAATCCCTTATATTAACTTCACCGCCGTCTCTCTCTGTCTGTCTCTCTGTCGTCATCTCATCATCTCATGGGCGGGCGGGCGGAAAAACAAAAGTCGAAAATGACCCACTTCCCGTGATCCGATCGAGCTGAAATTTGGCACACGGACCCGTCTGACCTAACAATGCATCGTATCAAAATTTCAGATCGATCGAACGTACCATAATTAAATTAATGCATTTTTAGTTTATCCTTATATGAGGTGTGTAATTCAAATTCACGGTTTGTTATTGTTTTTTTCCCACGTGAAAGTTTGAGTTGACGCGTTGAGGCAACCCGTCGAAGCGCCGGGGCACTTTTGTTTACATTTTACGTGTCACTCTGAGCTCGGTCAAGCGAATCGGTGACCAGACTTTTCCCCTCTCACCCTCCCCCCCCCCAACCCAGGGTTATGAAGCAAACAAGTTAAGACAGATTCAGTCTGTAAATGTTTGAAAATAATCAATACTGTTAGTTATGTCACATATATAAGGGATTTATAGTCAAAAACTTGGTTTTTACAGGTTTGTTTTATTACTTCTGTTTTTCCGCCCGCCGAGCCCAAGACAGAGAGAGAGAGAGAGACGCCGGTGAAGTTAATATAAGGGATTTAATAAAACAAACCCGTAAAAACAAAGTTTTTGACTATAAATCCCTTATATATGAGACATAACTAACAGTATTGATTATTTTCAAACATTTACAGACTGAATCTGTCTTAACTCAACTTTGCATTATAACCCTAGTGGGGGGGGAGGGGTGGGGGGAGGGGTGGGGGGAGGGGTTGGTGGGGGAGAGGGGAAAAGTCTGGTCACCGATTCGCTTGACCGAGCTCAGAGTGACACGTAAAATGTAAACAAAAGCGCCCGTCGCTTCGTTGGGTCGCCTCAATGCGTCAGCTCAAAATTTCACGTGGCAAAAAAACAATAACAAATCGTGAATTTAAATTACATACCTCATATAAGGATAAAGTAAAAATGTATTAATTTAATTACGGTACGTTCGATCGATCTGACATTTTGATACGATGCATTGTTAGGTTAGACGGGTCCGTGTGCCAAATTTCAGTTCGATCGGATCATGGGAAGTGGGTCATTTTTGACTTCTGTTTTTCCGCCCGCCGAGCTCAAGACAGAGAGAGATGATGACAGACAGAGACGGCGGTGAAGTTAATATAAGGGATTTAAAAAACAAACCCGTAAAAACAAAGTTTTTGACTATAAATCCCTTATATATGAGACATAACTAACAGTATTGATTATTTTCAAACATTTACAGACTGAATCTGTCTTAACTCAACTTTGCATCATAACCCTAGTGGGGGGGGGGAGGGGTGGGTGGGGGGAGGGGTGGGTGGGGGGGAAGGGGAAAAGTCTGGTCACCGATTCGCTTGACCGAGCTCAGAGTGACACGTAAAATGTAAACAAAAGCGCCCGTCGCTTCGTTGGGTCGCCTCAATGCGTCAGCTCAAAATTTCACGTGGCAAAAAAACAATAATAAACCGTGAATTGAAATTACATACCTCATATAAGGATAAACTAAAAATGCATTAATTTAATTACGGTACGTTCGATCGATCTGAAATTTTGATACGATGCATTGTTAGGTCAGACGGGTCCGTGTGCCAAATTTCAGTTCGATCGGATCATGGGAAGTGGGTCATTTTTGACTTCTGTTTTTCCGCCCGCCCGCCGAGCCCAAGACAGAGAGAGAGAGAGAGACGGCCGCGAAGTTAATATAAGGGATTTAAATAAAACAAACCCGTAAAAACAAAGTTTTTGACTATAAATCCCTTATATATGAGACATAACTAACAGTAGTGATTATTTTTAAACATTTACAGACTGACACTGAGTGATGTCCCTTGTCTTTAATAAATGGGGGTGGGATGTGAGGGGGTGTCGGCACGACGGTCGTCGTCAACACGACGGTCGGCGTCAACTCAAACTCACGTGGAACCTGAATTAAAAAAAAATAACAAACAGTGAATTTTGAATTACATACCTCATATAAGGATAAACTAAAAATGCATTAATTTAATTATGGTACGTTCGATCGATCTGAAATTTTGATACGATGCATTGTTAGGTTCGACGGGTCCGTGTGCCAAATTTCAGTTTGATCGGATCATGGGAAATGGGTCATTTTTGACTTCTGTTTTTCCGCCCGCCGAGCCCGCCGAGCCCAAGACAGACAGACAGAGAGAGAGAGAGAGACGCCGGTGAAGTTAATATAAGGGATTTAAAAAACAAACCCGTAAAAACAAAGTTTTTGACTATAAATCCCTTATATATGAGACATAACTAACAGTATTGATTATTTTCAAACATTTACAGAGTGAATCTGTCTTAACTCAAGTTTGCTTCATAACCCTGGGGGGGGGCGGAGGTGTGGGTGGGAGGGGGGAGGGGTGGGTGGGAGGGGGAGAGGGGAAAAAACATTTACAGACTGACACCGAGTGATGTCCCTTGTCTTTAATAAATGAGGGTGGGATGTGAGGGGGTGTCGGCACGACGGTCGGCGTCAACACGACGGTCGGCGTCAACTCAAACTCACGTGAAACTGGCAGAAAAAAAACAATAACAAACAGTGAATTTTGAATTACATACCTCATATAAGGATAAACTAAAAATGCATTAATTTAATTACGGTACGTTCGATCGATCTGAAATTTTGATACGATGCATTGTTAGGTCAGACGGGTCCGTGTGCCAAATTTCAGTTCGATCGGATCATGGGAAGTGGGTCATTTTCGACTTCTGTTTTTCCGCCCGCCCGCCGAGCCCAAGACAGAGAGAGAGACAGAGACGGCGGTGAAGTTAATATAAGGGATTTAAAAATAACCTAGTCTCACTCAACACAAGAGCTTATAGCTCAATAAACATCAATATTTATACATGCAGACATATTCTCTTGACTGACGTTTCAAAGGCAATTTATAATCTCT
The DNA here is from genome assembly GCA_944989445.1 of Ampullaceana balthica. Taxonomy (NCBI): domain Eukaryota; kingdom Metazoa; phylum Mollusca; class Gastropoda; family Lymnaeidae; genus Ampullaceana; species Ampullaceana balthica. Next base: position 75,145 of record CALYLW010001947.1, read on the forward strand.
CTGCATATTATGGAATATAACAACACGCCTATATAGAACAGGAGGGTCCTCAAACGTTTTCTCTGGGTGCCGATTCGTTGACTTTAAGACACTTGGGGGCCGCATTAATGCTACACTATTTGGTTTGAAGTTTAAAAAAAAAGAGAAAAAAAACCCCAATGATTTACAATGTCATGAGAAAACTGTTGAAAATATTATTTTGTAATTCTTCCCATGAGAAAACACGCCTCTATCCGTGTCCACTTTTTTCTCTGATGTCCGAGCCCCCTTATGACGACTAGGGATCCCTGGCAGGGCCGGATCTGCTGTGGGACCATTTCCCCTTGGGTTATAATTAAAGGGCCCTTGTTAAAATAGATTAATCCGTGGGATTCATGGCCTCAAGTGTGTGGAATATTGCGGTCCGACATGTGTCTTTTCAAATTTGATCATTAAAAAAAATTATTTAAAAAATCGAGTTTTTTAGTATCTGACAAAAATAATAAAAACGAGAAAGCGATGTTAAGAAGCTACTGGATTTTCATGAAATTATGAAATTTATCCGGCCAGGGACTAGCGTAGTTTTTGGAGTGGAAACAATTTGTTTTGAACTGTTTCAATTTAATCACAAATATTTGTAAATAATTAACAATACGCGTAAATAGTATTAAAAAACAAAACAAATCAAACATCAATAACTGGGTATCTCCCGTAGGCTAACTAAATGGGTCACTTGCTCATTTGGGGGCGGGGGGGGTGTGCTCATTAAGTGAGTCTCCTCTTCAGAAATTGCCAGTTTGTCTGGGGACCCATTGGTGCATACATTTCTGCTGTATACTCCAATCAAAATCATTTGTAGTCACGAACAGCCAAATGATTTTTGAGGCCCCTATCCTATTAACTCGTGAAGGATTCCGGATTCAACGCTTCCGGTTCTGTCGTCAACTTTTTCAAAACGTTCGTAAACACGTTTTCTGACTTGCTAGAGAGCTGAAATTTTCACAGTAGGTTTGGCTTGTGGGGAGGATAAGGCTATTAAATTTTCAGATCGATCGAATGTACCGTATTTAAATTAATGCATTTTTAGTTTATCTCTATATGTAGCGGCAAGCTTTTGTTGACATTTTACGCGTCACGCTGAGTTAAGTTCAACCATCCGTAACCAAAACTTTTTCCGTTTTGCAACAAAAGGTATTTAAGGCAATCTCAGTCTGTAAATGTTTGTCGCGTTTAAGCATGACAAATACTTTTTAGTTATGTCTCATATATAAGGGATTTATAGTCAAAAACTTTGTTTTTACGGGGTTGTTTAATTCAATCCCTTATATTAACTTCACCGTAGTCTCTTGGGTTCGCAGGTGGTCGGTCGGGCGGAAAAACAAAAGTCGAAAATGACACACGTCCCGTGATGCATAGTCGTGTTGTGTATATGATATGTGTAGTGTGTATAGAAAATCATTCCAGATAGAACAAGCGAAATCATAGAATGTCTTATATAGACAATCCATGTGTTGTGAAATTTTTTTCCCTGCTAAGTGGATCAGAGCACTTATGGAAAGGAGTTAAGAATGTGTACGTTTATATTTATAGAAAATGTCAAATTTTGCTCACAAATTTTCGTCTCTAGATGAACTTGGCTAACAGGACATTTAACAGGACTTCATGAATGAAATTAAGTTTTACAAAATTTTTGTTAACGCGTAAAAGTATAAAATAAAATAAACAAAAACACTTTTTAAAAAGAATGAGGCCCAGCTGTAGTGAGGAATGTAGAATCTCGCATGAAAAAGCAGAAAATAATTTTTTAGTAAAAATACTGAATTATACAGAATAAATTGATTATTGAAGGATTAGCCCTTGGCCCCCCTTTGGCAACTGACCCGAGGCCGCAGGCCAAGTCGTTGTTACGCCTCTGGCCACACCTTTTACCTGCAGCGCATGTGTGAATCAACTTTTTATCACATCACTTTAAGAACCTGTGTTAAAAATTTATACTTTCTAAATCCATTTTTACAGATCACATAAAAACATAAAAGACATTTTAAAAAACAAATTAACTGAGTTTAACAGGGACTGTTCTTGTCTAAGGCATAGTTCAATCTCTTTTTATAAAATTAACATGTTACAAAGGATATTGAAAGGCATAATAATTACTGTACCAAAGTTAATTGAGATGCTTTAGTTTAGAAATTGTTTTTAAAGGCAACAGCTTTGGAAACATAAAATATGTAGATATAAGCAAAAACACTTAATCTTAATTTTGCTCCTCTCAGGCGACATAGAACTTAACCCAGGCCCAGTATCATCTAAATGTCAAATTTGTATTAAGGCATGCACTACCAAACAAGGAACCATTCAGTGTGACACCTGCAATGAATGGTACCACATTGCATGCCTGCATTCTAACACACCAAAGCACATAGCAATAGGCCTAAGAAATAATTATGCATCTTGGCACTGCATACATTGTGGGTTGCCCCAAATCAGTTCAGATTTATTTAACTATAAGGACCTTATCACCACAAACTCTTACAGTGTTTTGGCTAATCCTTTTATAAATAAACCACTAGATAAAATGAAACCTACCACACAAACCCATAAAATTACCCATAAAAAATCTAATAATAATAATAATCAAAACATTCTCAAAACACTAATAGTTAATTTCCAAAGCTTAAAAAATAAAATTCCAGATTTAGAACTACTTATAAAAACAGAAGAACCAGACATAATTGCTGGTTCTGAAACTTGGTTGAACCCCAACATATATAACTCTGAGATTTTAAACACCAATTATAATATTTTTAGGAAAGACAGACCAGACAATTATGGAGGAGTGCTACTTGCAATTAAATCAAATATCATAGCTGAAGAAATTACTACGCAGCCAAATTTTAATATAGAGTCTATTTATTGTAAAATAATTACACCAAACTCATCCCCACTTATTGTAGGCAGTATATATAGACCTCCGAATACAGGCCTAGAATACATGAACAATCTTTGTAGTCAATTAACTTTCATAAAAGAGAATAATAAAAATGCAGTTCTATGGATTATGGGGGACTTTAATCTTCCAGATATAAATTGGAAAAATTATACAATTGATAACCATCAAACTAACAAAGAAATTAATGAACACTTTTTAGACACTATAAACAACATAAACCTAGAACAGATAGTAAAAACAGCAACAAGGAAAAATAAAACACTAGATTTATTCCTAACAAATAGACCAGGACTAGTGTTAGACTATAAAATAATTCCAGGATTGTCCGACCATGATATTGTTAGGGTCACCAATACAATAAAAATTAAAATTAATAAGATACCTAGAAGAATAATCTATCTTTGGAATAAATGTAATTCAATAAAACTACACCAATCAGCGGCTAACTTCCAACAAACTTTCCTAAGTAAATTTAACAAAAATAGCCCAGTAGAAGAAATTTGGAAAGATATAAAAACAAATCTAAAAACTATAATGGATGAGAATGTTCCAACAAAACTAACATCAAATAAAATTAACAAATGCTGGTTCAATTCTAGATTGAAAAAGCTATGCAAACTAAAAGAGAACTTATTTAAGAAATATAAAGCTACCTATTCATATAGGATACACAAAAAATACTTAAAGATTAAACACTTGACACAAAAACTTAGTCGAAACCTCCAAAATGAATATATAAACAATGTAATTACCAAAGATAACAATAAAAACTTATGGTCCTTTATCAAATCTAAAAAAATGGAACCTTCAGGAATAGCCACACTAAAAGGCTCAAATAATAAAACCTATAATGATAATGAAACTAAAGCTAATATCCTTAACACATATTTTGCATCATCTTTTTCTGCCTCAGGCGACAAGGAAGTTTTAATAAATTTAAATAAAATGGAGGAAATAGGTAACATAACTGTAGATGAGATAGGTATACATTCACTCCTAAAAAACTTAAAAATAAACAAAGCTACTGGCCCAGATGATTTGCCTGCAAGATTATTAAAAGAACTAAGCAATGAACTGTCCCCAATCCTTGTAGTTCTCTTTCAAGCCTCTCTAAACCAGGGTAAAGTGCCCAAGGATTGGAAATTAGCTAACGTAACTCCACTCTTTAAGAAAGGGGATAAATCAGACCCTGGTAATTACAGGCCTGTATCACTTACTAGTATCACCTGTAAATTACTAGAACACATAATATATAGTAGAATAGTTAACCACCTTGACAAATATAATGCCCTATGCCCACATCAACACGGCTTTAGAAAAAACAGATCATGTGAAACACAATTAATAGGTTTAATAGATGAACTATCAAAAGGCTTAGACAAAAATGATCAAATGGACACAATATTACTAGACTTCTCAAAAGCATTTGACAAAGTTCACCACCTTAGTTTACTTAAAAAACTTAACTACTTTGGAATCTCAGGTTCCTTACATCACTGGATCCAAGACTTCCTTTTGGGCAGGGAGCAAACTGTAATAATTAATGGATCTAAATCTGCACCAATAAAGGTTAACTCAGGAGTTCCACAAGGAACTGTGCTAGGTCCCTTACTCTTTTTAATTTATATAAATGATTTACCCAACAACATCTCAACAGGTACAAAAGTTAGGTTATTTGCTGATGATTGTATAATCTATAGAACAATTAAATCAGAA
>CALYLW010001948.1:0-79767 GCA_944989445.1 Ampullaceana balthica
TTTTATAACGTATAACGTTGTTAACGTTTATGTATTTTTTTAGATAAGTGTAAATGTAGTATGCGATTGTCTTCATATCTTAGACTTACAATTGAGTTTTTCAAATGTAGTTTTGTATTTGTGTGATACTAGTCAAATGTAAGCAAGATAACTGTTACAGCTAATGTTAAAACTAGATAACTGTTACAGCTAATGTTAAAACTAGATAACTGTTACAGCTAATGTTAAAACTAGATAACTGTTACAGCTAATGTTAAAACAAGATTACTGTTACAGCTAATGTTAAAACTAGACAACTTTTACAGCTAATATAAAAACTAGATAATTGTTACAGCTAATGTTAAAACTAGATAACTGTTACAGCTAATGTTAAAACTAGATAACTGTTACAGCTAATGTTAAAACTAGATAACTGTTACAGCTAATGTTAAAACTAGATAACTGTTACAGCTAATGTTAAAACTAGATAAATGTTACAGCTAATGTTAAAACTAGATAACTGTTACAGCTAATGTTAAAACTAGATAACTGTTAAAGCTAATGTTAAAACTAGATAACTTTTACAGCTAATATTAAAACTAGATAACTGTTACAGCTAATGTTAAAACTAGATAACTGCTACAGCAAATGTTAAAACTAGATAACAGTTACAGCTTGTCAGGGGTATGAGAATCACTGTGAGTGAATGTTTGTTGACTGGTATGAACTCCTGTCACGGGAATAAGGTCTAGTCATGTCTGAGCTAACTTCTGGGCACACGGGGTATGACAGAGGACACGCCAGGGTCAATCGAGACCAGTTTGGGGGGGTTAAAAGGGACGAGCTGAGTGGAGTTAGTTAGTTGGCGCAGAGTTGTGGAGACGGAACGGTCTGTGATAGACCGGGTAGTGATAGTAACACGGAGTGGACTCGGACCGAGTCGGACTTAGAGACTTCGTGTGTATACGTGTGGCTGTAAGAGGACTTGAGCGTGGGCCCAGGATGGTCGAGTCGGACCGAGAACATGCTCGAATATTAAGCCATTTGCAGATAGATGTATTGGATGTCTAGGCGGGACCGCCAGTTTATACAATTGTACATAGCAGAATAAACAGTGACTTGTACCCAAATCTGGTGTCATTTCTTGTGTGCATGCGGCGGCGAGCAAGCAATAACCCACCAACAAATGAGACCCTAACACAGCTAATGTTAAAACTAGATAACTGTTACAGCTAATGTTAAAACTAGATAACTGTTATAGCTAATGTTAAAACTAGAGACACCAATTTTGTATTGAGAAGTGCAAGCACCACTAATGTTACATTTGAAATAATTTGTTTATTATCGTTTTGACACTTGTAGCACATAGCATAAATACATGTTTATAATGTCGTCTTTTGGTTGCATTAGTTTAATGTTAACACGTTTTTAAAAGTACATCATATCAGTGTAGTGATAGACTTTGTTACATAAAACTTTTTGTACATATATACGTCTGATATTATATATTTATATACATGCACAATTTGTTTGTATTTCGTCGCTTATTCGGTTTTAAACACATATAACGTTTATATTTAAATAATAAAGTTGTGTATCCATTAGCCTCAATATTAAACACATATAACGTTTATATTTAAATAATAAAGTTGTGTATCCATTAGCCTCAATATTAAACACATATAACGTTTTTATTTAAATAATAAAGTTGTGTATCCATTAGCCTCAATATTAAACACATATAACGTTTTTATTTAAATAATAAAGTTGGGTATCCATTAGCCTCAATATTAAACACATATAACGTTTATATTTAAATAATAAAGTTGGGTATCCATTAGCCTCAATATTAAACACATATAACGTTTATATTTAAATAATAAAGTTGGGTATCCATTAGCCTCAATATTAAACACATATAACGTTTTTATTTAAATAATAAAGTTGGGTATCCATTAGTCTCAATATTAAACACATATAACGTTTATATTTAAATAATAAAGTTGGGTATCCATTAGCCTCAATATTAAACACATATAACGTTTATATTTCAATAATAAAGTTGTGTATCCATTAGTCTCAATATTAAACACATATAACGTTTATATTTAAATAATAAAGTTGGGTATCCATTAGCCTCAATATTAAACACATATAACGTTTATATTTAAATAATAAAGTTGTGTATCCATTAGCCTCAATATTAAACACATATAACGTTTATATTTAAATAATAAAGTTGTGTATCCATTAGTCTCAATATTAAACACATATAACGTTTATATTTAAATAATAAAGTTGGGTATCCATTAGCCTCAATATTAAACCACAAACAGTGTCAGACACTTTTAGATTTATCCACATAATGTAAAATTAATAACCACTAGAATTAAGACATATGCTTTTCTTTAGCCGCACTATGAAGTCACATTTATAAGTTCCCCCATATGATGATACATTCATCGATGATATAAGAAGATTGATTTGTTTAAATATCCCACACTGAAACAATCACAGTACAAGTTTGTCAACACTGATGGACCGAAAAAACTGTTTCAAACATAAATTGATATATCATCCACAAGTTACCACACACCACAATAATGTACACCCCAAATCCACATATGACCACACCACGCACATGTTTCCATATCAACAAACATTTTCGTTTATGTAAATACATTTATAAATAAAAAAAAACACAAAAAAATAATAATACAAAGCAGTCAAACACTTCATTTTTACTTGTTTATTTTGTCTTATGAAATTAAACACAATAAAATGGTAATCAATAAAATAAACTGTTTAAAAAACTAACCTAGTTGATACTTTTATAGAATTAAATATTAAATAAAACTTAAAATACAACAATGTCCATATGTAAAAGGAAGGAAAGTATAACAAGAAATTATAATACTATTACAAGATGTTATATGTTATTTGGTGGTGTGGGTACAGATATGGAAGGTGAGAGTGTACATGAGGCGTGTTGTTGGTGATGTGTGTGCCGATATGGAAGGTGAGAGTGTACATGAGGCGTGTTGTTGGTGGTGTGGGTGCCGATATGGAAGGTGAGAGTGTACATGAGGCGTGTTGTTGGTGATGTGTGTGCCGATATGGAAGGTGAGAGTGTACATGAGGCGTGTTGTTGGTGGTGGGTGTGCCGATATGGAAGGTGATCGTGTACATGAGGCGTGTTGTTGGTGGTGTGGGTGCCGATATGGAAGGTGAGAGTGTACATGAGGCGTGTTGTTGGTGGTGATAATTTGATGTATTAGAGTCTAATACAACTTTCAAAACATGTATAAGTTTATATAGTCACAGTTTCAATAAGAACTTACTGTAATAAATAGAGAACAAAAGGCATAGTGTTATTAATACATTAACTTACTGTAATAAATAGAGAATAAAAGATATAGTGTTATTAATACATTAACTTACTGTAATAAATAGAGAACAAAAGCTATAGTGCTATTAACACATTAGATGGAATTGTTGGAGAAAGGGGTGCCAAAATTAAGCTTGGGGTGCAATTTGGGCGTTAAAATGGCTGTTATCAGCGTTAAAATGGCTGTTATCAATGACAAGAAACAATAGTCTATATAATTTATATAAATAGTCGCTGATTTATTTTAGAAACATAGATTAATAATTGTATGTGACTATGATTAATTGACAAAAAATAGTTAGAGGTGGGTGTGAAATACTTGTACTGGTGGCGTACATGGGGCGTGATAGACTGGGGGCGCAAATGGGCGTGATAGACTGGTATTGGGGGCGCACATGGGCGTGATAGACTGGAGGCGCATATGGGGCGTGATAGAATGGGGGCGCACATGGGCGTGATAGACTGGTATTGGGGGCGCACATGGGCGTGATAGACTGGAGGCGCACATGGGGCGTGATAGACTGGGGGGCGCACATGGGCGTGATAGACTGGGGCGCATATGGGCGTAATAGACTGTGTTGTATTTTATAGTCATTAACTTTTGGTACAATTTTTTTTTAAAAAATAGATTTTTAAACAAAATTATTTATTTTATATCAACAGTTTATAAGTACATGAAATTGATAAATTAAAGGTAAGGGATCCGACACTGATGGTAGGGGTGCCGACTTTGTTGTTGGGGGTGCTGAATAAGGTAGTTAGGGGATGCATTAAAACTGGTAGTGGTCAAGCTTTATTAAAATAGCGTCCGTTTGATACCAGTTTGTATCAAGTCAAAATGTAAACAATAAAAATATTTTCTAGTAATAATTCATAAGTACATGGGAATGTAGTAGGTAGGGTGCCGACACTGGTGGTTAGGGCGCACATGGGGCGTCGCGTTGTGGTGTTCATGGGGCGTGGTGTTGTGGTGTACATGGGCCGTGGTGTTGTGGTGTACATGGGGCGTGGTGTTGTGATGTACATGGGGCGTGGTAGAGGTTGTTGTCTATTACAACAATCAACAGTTGATACAAGTTTGTATAAAGTATATAAAATATTATAACATTGTTTACATTATAGATATTTGCTCCAGTCCTCACCAGTGCCACTAAAATTTCTTCCCTCAGAGTTGACCCCACTGTGGACATGGTGGTCATACAACCAGCCAACATCATACCCCAGTGGGTGGACATTAGCCCCACTACTGCCTGGACATGTACATGTTGTGTACGTGTACTTGGTCCTACCATCACTCACCTTGTACCTGTCTATCCAGTGTCCTACAGAGATCTGTTTAGGACATCCATGTGGATGTGATACTATCCATGTCAACTTGTCTCCACGTCCGCCATATTTGTTGTTTACTTTCTTACATAGATCAAACCAGTGGTCCGCCATCTTGTCCAGTTTTTCCAGTAAATCTACGTCACATGTCACACATTCCATCAAACACATGTCTTCCTCAATGTTTGCCACACCAACCGTCCAGCCATCAAGAGTGACCAGTGGACTATCTTGTCCATCAAAGAACAATCTACACGTGGTGTGTCTCGCCTCAAGGTCATTAAACACCACGTGTGTGGCCGTGTTCATCCTTACCTTCCCCCACACTGTGCTGGGTGTGTCCGAGTGTTGACACTTGTGACATGGACAAGTTCCCTTGTTGTATTCAATGTTTACATCACTCACCTTCCCAGTCCCTAGTCTCATGACGTCACTTCCTCTCGTGTCATAAAATGAATATGGTTGTTTGGTGTTTGGCCAAAACTCTGGTCTTTTTGTACTGGTCATTGTAACAGCTACCCTGACAGTGAGGTCAGCTGTAGCTTTGATGTACTTAACTAGGAGGTTGTCATGGTTATCTTTAGGCATGTGATTGATATTAAAATCGTTGACAGGTACAAACTGTTTGTGCCCTGGATTCTTCTTACAGCCAACAAGATGCTTGTGTAGATCTGCTTCTCCACCTTCTGACACCTGGGTTTCATGTGTACCTGACAAGGTCATCAATGAAAGTACATTTTAATCCATGTCTTACACATGTCTCTCTTCTATTATCTCTGTTTAACTAGATTTCGTTAAGTATAATCTTTAATTTCAATAGATTTAAAGATCAATTTCTGAGATGATTTGTTAGACAATAATTTATGTAAGAAATACAATGTGTAAATACTGGTATTATAAGCTAGGCATTAAAATGGAATTAACTTGCATTTTTATTATGTTTTATCAACAATATAAAATATTTTAAATTATCTTTTCTATATTTTTATATATAGGAAAAGTTAATAAAAAAATAATTACCATAGAAAAGACTATATTTATCTTTCATGTCACACCTGCCATCTTTGACATCTGTTTGTCTGTCATGTGTGTCAAATTCACATCGGCTGTGCTCTCGGCAATTTTCTGAAAGGAAAGTTTTCTAATATATTTTTTTTGTTTTAAGTATTAATAATAATTAATGTATTGCCACTTTCTCTCTCTCTTTTACTTATTCTCTTTGTCAATCTACTTTTGTGTTGCTCTTTCTCACCGTCTTTTTCTCTCAGTTGATCTCTCTGTCACTATTTCTGTCTGTGTTTCATTCTCTCAAACTTTCTCTGGTGGTCTTAATCTCTCTCCTCTTTCTCTCTCACTGTTACTATTTCTGTCTGTGTTTCATTCTCTCAAACTTTCTCTGTTGGTCTTAATCTCCCTTTCTCTTTCTCTATTTGTCTTTCTTCCCTTCCGTCTCTCTCTCTCTCTCTCTCTCTCTATTTCACTCTTATAATATTAACAAATTTAAAATGAAATTTAATTTTTTTTTAAAAATAAAAAAATATTTTTTAAAACTATACACTCATATTTACTTTTAAAATTATATAAAATTAACGATTTACCGTTGTTTAGCAATCTTTTCAGCTCTTCTGATACCAAACCTGAATTCTTTAAACAATTCTGAAAATAGAAAAATTAAAAAGAATTAGTTATAGTTTGAAAAGATATTATTATTATCATTGTAACACAATTTAGTTTACAGTAAATATATTGCAGTTCTTATTTGTTTTAATTATCGACAATTTGAGTGTATAGCCGCACGAGAAAAGAGCAGTGACATTAAATTACGCTGTTTTAGTGGATTAACTTCATTTTCATTAACTGTAAGGCTGTAAGGGAAATATAATCTCATAAACTGATTAGTCAATTGTAAACTATTATTATCCTTTACAATTTTTTTAAACAATTGATTTAAAAAACATTATTATTTCTGTTAGTTATCTACTCAGTCAGTTAAAAATAAAATACAACGTTGAATACGATCAAAAGATTTTCACGTTAATGTCAGCAAGTGAATTTCTTCCTTGGAGTAAGTGTATTCATACGGCTCGTCTGTCTGCAATAATTGTCGTTTCAATTTAAATGAATGACTACGATACATAATTAATGATCAATTATGATTACTGAATGCGAATTCTTAATAAAAACAACTTGAGTAATACAATAAAGTTTAAAATAGTTTTAAGCTTCAACTATTCAACATGATTTTTAAAAATGTGTACACACTTTATAATATTCAAATAAAATATTATTTGTATTGGGTTATAATTAATGTTTTAGTGTAGTCAATGACATTTTTAAAATTAATGATTCCATTTGATTTTGTAATACAAAAAGATTAACAGGAAAAGAATAGCAGATTAATAAAAATATTTATAAAAAAAAATAATTTCACTTGATGGATCAAAAGCTTTCATTTATTTTTAATAATATCAAAATTTGAAAATTAAAAATTATATTTTGCATATGTTTATAATTTTTATATGGTATTTATAAAATAATGTATATGTGTTTTTTTAAATTTTATTCCTATGACGCCTGGGTTATTGGACTTTAGTTACTATGGTTACATGGAGCTTAATATTAATTTATTAATATAAATAAATGTTTTGACTTCCAAATAGTCAAATATGATACTCACTTAAATCATTTCTCGAAACCTTTTAAACAATACCTTCTTAAATTAAGATTTAATACATGTATATTATTTAATATTTAAAGACATATTTTGAATGCGGCCGTTGTGGCACTAGTAGTAAGTAGTTACTTAGTTAGTAGTAGTAGTAGTTGTAGTAACTTTACTTAGTAATACTAATAGGGTATAGAAATGTCAATGAGTAACATGTAGCTTGACTCTAGTCTTGTTTTTTTAGTCTTAGAATAAAATTTATATGCTGACATACATTAAATTTTGCATACCTGCTTATGTAAAAAAAAATACAAATGAAAAAAAAGATACTCCACATTCTTTTTCTTTTGTTGTTAGTTTAAAAGATTATAAATTTTTTAACATATAAACAGGGTATTTTGTTCGTTGAGGAAGGCTCTTTGCCGAAACATTCGCTGTTTTGTTACGTCCTGTCAGGCTAACTCATTCCCTGTTTATATGTTATACATTTACTAATTTCTAAGCCTGGTTGCAGTCTCAACCCCATTATTTTTTTAAAGATTATACCTAATTATTTTATCAAGTTAATATATTATTATTTATATATTAACAAGCTGTATAAATTATAAAGGTAAAGTGAGAACAAATATACGCATAAGAAAAAGGTGTCTAAATTATTCAAATGTAATTATTATCTTATCTTATCTATTTCAGAAGCTCGTTCTATTCATATGTTTATTGAGTCCTACGCTTATCTATGTTTGTGTTTAGTCCTGCATTCTTATTAGAGTTTTAAAAGTTGATAAAGTGTTGACTTTAACCCATTCCAGGCCCTAATTCCGGACGGGAAAAACGAAAACTTATTTGAGTTTGTTTTTGCATACGGAATAAGAAATGTGTTTTTATCCTTATGTCTATCTGAGGGTTGTATTAAGTTTCTCTTTGTGTTGTATTTCTAAATTAGGCTTAATTGTTGAGCCTTCTCGTCCATGAGGGGCATCTACCGATCATCGTCGGCGTCTGCGATTCCTCCAAGGGCATAGGCCACCTACGAGAGACCTCCAGGCATCTCTATCCTGGGCCAGCTTCTCCAGGATCTTCCATTCATGGCCAATTCTCTTGATGTCTGCCTCCAATTCTCGGCGCCAAGTGTTTCTTGGACGGCCTCTTTTCCGCTTACCCTGTGGGTTCCATTTCAGGGCTTGCTTTGTTGTGTTAGGAGCAGGTTTCCTTAGTGTATGACCAATCCACCTCCAACGCTTCTGGAGAATCTCTTCCTCAATGGGCTTCTGTTTTGTCCGCTGCCACAGTTCCTGGTTGCTGATTTTGTCCGGCCAGTGAATTCTGAGAATCCTTCTTAAACAGTTGTTGATGAAGGACTGGATTCTGGTCAAGTTTACGGCCGTTGTTCTCCATGTCTCGGCTCCATATAGCAGCACAGGTTTTACCATAGCGTTAAAAATCCTTACTTTTAACTTGCTGCCTAAGTTGTTAGAGACCCAAACATTCTTGAGTTGCTGGAAGGCTGCTCTTGCTTTTCCGATCCTTATTTTGACGTCCGCATCTGTACCACCTTGCTTATCTACCACGCTGCCAAGGTAAACAAAACTGTCCACCTCCTCAAGGGCTTCTCCTTCAAGCCTAATAGGTGATGTACTGGTGGCATTAACCTTGAGGATTTTACTCTTCCCTTTGTGAATGTTGAGACCCATGCTAGCAGAAGTGGCTGCGACAATGTTTGTTTTCTCCTGCATCTGTTGTTGGGTATGTGCAAGAAGGGCAAGATCATCGGCAAAGTCAAGATCATCCAGTTGATCCCACAAGGTCCATTGGATGCCATTCCTTTTCTGCTGTGTAGATGTTTTCATCACCCAGTCAATGGCTAACAGGAAGAGGAATGGTGACAGCAAGCAACCTTGTCTCACACCAGTCTTCACCTGAAACGCATCTGTCACCTGCTGGCCATGGATAACTCGGCAGTTTATCCCTTCGTACATGTTTCTGATTATATCCGTAATCTTCTGTGGCACCCCGTAATGCCTTAGCAATCTCCACAAGGTTTGCCTGTCAACACTGTCGAAGGCTTTTTCATAGTCAACAAAGTTGACATAGAGCGGTGAGTTCCACTCTAGTGACTGCTCTAGAATGATGCGCAGTGTCGCTATCTGGTCCGTGCAGGATCTGTTGGTGCGAAAGCCAGCTTGTTCGTCCCGCAATAGAGGGTCTACAGCGTTTTTCATCCTGTTAAGTAGTACACGGTTGAAAACCTTTCCTGGGATGGACAGCAGGGTGATCCCTCTGTAGTTCGAGCAGGAGCTTAAGTCTCCCTTCTTTGGGATCTTGATAAGGTATCCCTCTTTCCAATCGGAAGGAACTTGCTCCTCTTCCCATATCTTCATAAACAGAGGGTGCAGCATTTCCACACTGGTTTCCAAGTCCGCCTTCAGTGCCTCTGCTGGGATGCCATCGGGTCCTGCTGCTTTTCCATTTCTGAGTTGTTTAATGGCCCTGCTAATCTCTTCTTTGGTGGGACTATTACAGTCAATTAGTAGGTCATTATCGGCTGGTTGAATATCTGGTGGATTCCTTGGCTCAGGCCTGTTTAGGAGCTCTTCAAAGTGCTCCTTCCATCTCCCTCTCTGTTGCTCCTCACTTGGTATGGTGTTTCCCATTTTGTCCTTTACTGGTCTCTCTACCTTGCTTAATTTCCCTGACAGCGTCTTAATGGTATCAAACAGTTCCCTCATGTTCGCCTGGTGAGCTGCATCCTCTGCTTCTTTAGCAAGTTTATCAACAAATTCCTTCTTGGCCCTCTTGATGCTTTTCTTAACTTCCTTAAATGCATCTGCATACTCCTTCTGGGCCTTGTTTTTCTGTGCTCGGGTGCGGCTGTTATTCACTTCTGCTTTCTTTCTTTTCCTTTCTTCTATTTTACTCAGCGTACCTGCTGTCATCCATTCTTTGTGTGCCAGTTTCCTGTTTCCTAGCACTTCTTGGCATGTTGACTGTACTGTTTCTTTCATGCTTTGCCATTTCCCTTCGGTGGTTTCATCTTCCAGTATTTCTTGTAGGACTTGGAACTTGTTGAATAGTGATATTTTGAATTCTTCCTTTTTGGCTTGGTCCTTCAGGAGGGAGGTATTATACCGAGTCATGTATGCTGTTTGCTCGGTATAATGTCTCTTTAGTTTTAATTTCATCCTGGCCACAAGAAGATGGTGATCTGAGGCAACATCAGCTCCCCTCTTAACACGTACGTCTTGGAGAGATCGCCTGAATTTTTTAGAAATACATACATGGTCTATTTGGTTCATCGTTCTCATGTCCGGTGAGACCCATGTAGCTTTGTGAATCCTCTTGTGCTGGAAAATACTCCCCCCTATGACCAGGTCTGCTGCGGCACATAGGTCAGCAAACCTCTCACCATTGTCGTTCATCTCGCCTATCCCTTGCTGTCCCATAACCTCTTCGTACCCTGTGTTGCTATTGCCGATCTTGGCATTAAAGTCTCCCATGAGGACGACGATGTTCCTCCGTGGGCGACCCTGGACTATGGTCATTACTCTATTGTAGAATTCTTCTTTGTCTCCTTCATCACTTTCATTAGTTGGTGCGTAGCATTGTATAACATCTAGATTGATGCTACGTTTCTTTGTTCGAAAGGTTGCTAAAAGAATTCTAGGTCCATGGGCCTCCCATCCAATGAGTGCTCCTTGCGCTGCCCTTGATAGCATCATAGCAACACCCAGGGTATGTGGGGCATCGTCTTCTTCGTGTCCCGAAAATAACACCATCTCTCCTGAGATTAATCTCTTCTGTCCCCATCCAGTCCATCTCGCTTCACTAATTCCGAGAATGGTGAGCTTATAGTTCCTCATCTCAGCGGCTATTTGTGCAGCTTTACCAGCCTCGTACATGGTGCGGACATTCCAAGCTCCAATGACGGTGGTAGTCCTGGTAGAAATGATGGTTGTCGGCCTAATAGCTTCCAGGTTTTGGCTTTCACTATTAGGCGTCATATTTTCCTCCTCAAGGAATCCATCCTCTCCCAGGACTGAAATGTCTTTTGTTACTCTTTTCGGTGTTTTTGTAACTATGATTTTTTTACATGGCAGGGTTGTTGGCCTTGCGCACAACCACTTGGGGGGTCGCCCCTCACAGCTCAATGGGTAGCTGCCTTTGTTCGGGTTAGGTCCCTAGCCTTTGTGGATCCCTCCACTTCCTACAAGGCAGTAGGGCTGATTTTGGTCCACCCCGGGTATTTTATTTCCCCGGTACCCTCCATATCTGGTGGGCTTTCCCCTATCCGCCGGCTGGGGAGGCGCTCGATAGAAGATCAGCATCTCCCACGAGAGGCTTAATTGCCTTATGTATAATTACTACTTTGCTCTTGGTTCTTCTATCCTCTAGTGTTTCAAGGTTTTATGATTTAACTAATGGTGTTATTCTTGTCAGTTTTGACTATTCTCCTGGCAGCTCTTTTCTAGTTTATCAATGTTTTCTTTGGTGGATGGGTCCCATACAGAAGATGCATATTCTAGTATAGGTCTCACCAAGGTGAGGTAGCATTTTAGTTTCATGTCTTTATTACATTTGTAAAAGTTTCTTTTTTATAAAGCCTACAATTTTTTTTTGATTTTTTAATAACTTCATTGACATGGGGAATCCATGATAGTTTATCATTTCTTATGACTCCTATGTATTTTGCATCTTTAGTTTGTGTTAGTTCCTTTCCATGAATGAAATATTTTGAATTTATTTGTTTCTACCATTAACAGTTGAAACTTTTCTGGGTGAAAACTCATACTCCAGTTAATTATTGACTATTAATAATAAAACAATAATATTAATTAAATACAAAAAAAAAGTATCTCTATAAGTCTATGTCTAAGAACAGAGAATTTACTAATATTAACATTCAAATTAACTAGGTTCAATACATAAAATATCTTATTAAGATTGTTACACTATTTTAAACTAAATTTGTATAAATACTTAAATGCGACAATCTTAATTGTATTGGTGCTTGGTCCTATTTATATTCATTTGACATAATTTTAATTGTATTGGTGCTTGGTCCTATTTATATTCATTTGACATAATTTTCATTGTATTGGTGCTTGGTCCTATTTATATTCATTTGACATAATTTTAATTGTATTGGTGCTTGGTCCTATTTATATTCATTTGACATAATTTTAATTGTATTGGTGCTTGGTCCTATTCATATTCATTTGACATAATTTTAATTATATTCTTACTCATGAGTGACTTTTGTCTTAATTATATTAATACTATACTATATTATAAGTTGTGCTTTTTCATTTTAAATTAGTAAATGTAAAAACATTATTATTAGATCTTAATTACTATGTGTATTGTAGTATTAATTTTTACAATTATTAATTACTATGAACTTGTTCTCCTTTTAAAAAAAAATCGTAGATAAGAGTAAAAATGTGATGTTGTTATTAATATGCACTTAAAATTACATTAGTTAATTTAATGTAAATGTTACATATGAATTACCCTTAATAACAATGTTTTAATATACACTCAAATTTTTAAAAATTATAATGTAAGATTGAATCATTATTATTTTTGTTTTATAAATGTCTATATTTACATTAAATTTATCCATTAAAATATTTGTATAAGCACAACTAGATCATATGCTTTTACTTTGATCATTATTTTATATTTTCTTGTAGCTGCATAGTAAATATGTAAAGAAAGCTCTTAAATATATTGCACACTCCTAGAAAAATAATTTAATATAATTTTACTTCTCATTTAGCTTATTCTGGAAAAAAGTAAAATTCTTAAACAATGTTTAGACAATAATTATTTCATTAAGATATTTGCCACATTCTTAAACAATGTTTAGACAATATTTATTTCATTAAAATATTTGCCACATTCTTAAACAATGTTTAGTCAATATTTATTTCATTAAGATATTTGCCACATTCTTAAACAAAGTATAGACAATATTTATTTCATTAAGATATTTGCCACATTCTTAAACACAGTTTAGACAATATTTATTTCATTACGATATTTGCCACATTCTTAAACAATGTTTAGACAATATTTATTTCATTAAGATATTTGCCACATTCTTAAACAAAGTTTAGACAATATTTATTTCATTAAGATATTTGCAACATTCTTAAACAAAGTTTAGACAATATTTATTTCATTAAGATATTTGCCAAATTCTGAAACTAAGTTTAGACAATATTTATTTCATTAAGATATTTGCCACATTCTTAAACAAAGTTTAGACAATATTTATTTCATTAAGATATTTGCCAAATTCTGAAACAAAGTTTAGACAATATTTATTTCATTAAGATATTTGCCACATTCTTAAACAAAGTTTAGACAATATTTATTTCATTAAGATATTTGCCACATTCAATATTGTGTCACTTCTGCTCCATCTGCCATCAATGTAAGTAAAACCTTTTTTGTTTTTTTTTCTTTTAAATTGGAGGAGGAGGGGGGGCGGGGGTTGCTTTCATCGGCATAGATAAATCTAACATTTCTATAACTTTATATTTATCACTCAAAAGATATCTTTATAATAACATAGCTGGTATTATCTTGAATAATTAATCTAAGATATTGTCATACATTAAACACTAAAAGAAATTTCTTCCAATTGTATAATATGTGTATTTGTTTAAAAAATGTGTTAACTCTTTTTTAAAATAGTCTTTTAAATACATGTATATACATTTTTATAAATTACACCTTCTCCAAATAGTTAAGAACCAATTTGTTAATAAATTTAACTGTTATAGCTTTAATTAAATAAATTTAATAAGTTACAGAAATATTGATATGTATCTATCCTTCCTTTTGATAGCAATAATACAAACTAAGTTTTCCAAATACTTATCTAGACACAAGTATTATTTTATTGGAATACAAGAATAAATATAACAAATTTAAACATTTTTTAACATCAAAGATTGTGTAATATTTTATCTCATTGTTATAATACAATGTGCTCAATAAATACTACTATAATACTGTATTGTTTTATCTTATCTTAGCTAATCTGTTGCAGACACTCCTTGCATACAGAATATTATTGCGTCCTACACTTACTATGGTTTTTGTTTAGATCTGCATTCTTATTAGAGTTATTTTTTCTGTTATGAATATAGATTTTTATAAATATTAATCCACCAGAAATAAATTCAAAACCCTCAATTCTTTTAAATCTAATTATTAGTTTAAAGCATTAAATGTGTTACTGCTGGTTTTAATAATTACACATGGATATAATCAAAGTTTACAATATTATTTTTCTATTTTCTTTTTTCAGCTTTTATTAAGACAAGAAAAAATGTATTTTCTGATTGAGATTATTTATTGTCTTATAGATATTAATTTATGTATTTTTTTAAAAAATGTGTATTCAATTCTTGCCTTCAAGTTGTCTAACTAAGTGACCATCTGTCATAAAGGTGAAAATTTTTATACTATGTTCGCAATTTTAATACATACATTTATCATTTATCTCTTTTTGCTGATGTAAATTTATTATGGTTTGGTCTATTTGCTGTAATTATTTAATTTTTAAAAAACTTAAAACATATATAACACGTTTTTTCAAAATATTGTTTATTCAACTAAAAGCCTTCAAATGATATTTTGTAACTTTTTAAAGTAAAATAATTTACTATCTACTTAAAGTACTTACCCCCATTATGGTTGATCTAAGGTAAACAACTGGCTGATTGACTTATATCTGTCAGAGACAATAACTTGATCTAAGGTAAACAACTGGCTGATTGACTTATATCTGTCAGAGACAATAACCCTGTGATTCAATATGAAGTATTTTTTCAAGCCTAATAAAGATTTGTATTTAATATTTTCTTCTGTTAACTTTTAGTATTATATAATATTTTGAGATTTCTATAATAACATCCATATTTTACAAATACAAATACATTGATATATTTGAATGATGTCGTTGTTATGTATGGCAACCGTCCGTCCTCATGGGACGATGGTGCGTACTCCTGCTCGTCTGCCCCCCTCCCCTTTCTTCTGGCCCTTTTATCTTCACTCAAAGCAATGAGGGATGCTTCTGCGACATGAATGCCCTCAAGCACTTTTTCCCGCCAGGAGGTGCGCTCCTCGGCAATGGTCTCCCACGTTTTATGGTCTATCTGTGCCAATAACAGGTCTTTCTTGCAGACGTCATTGAAGCGCAAGCAGGGGCGACCTCTGTTTTTCATGCCAGCTCACGCGTAAAGCAAGGCTCTAAGAATGCACTCCGAGCTCATACTGTGGACATGACCCAACAACCGCAGGCGCCTCTCACTCAGAATTGAGTGCATCCTCAGCATAAAGCTCCTTTTAAGTACCTCAACATTTTTTATCTTGTTCTGCCATTTGATGTGTAGATTTTGCGGCAAATCAGCTCAATTATTTTTGTTACACTTTTAATTGTCATGTTGTTTGATATATGTGGTATAATTGTGAAATTCGGTCGCAATGTTTTAATATATATAATATATTTGTGACACCACAAGGAAACACTTCAGAACAACTTGAATTTTATTACCCATATGTAATTAATTCAAATACGGTTTACATCTGCAAACACTCATTACTGTAATATTAACCCCATGTTTTCCATTAACAGTGTTATTTCCTTCATCATCCACATGTTATATTATTTTCAAATATCTATGTCAACCTTTTATTAAATAAAACAATGCATCTTTCTTTTTTGATATAAAATTAAACATTTTAAATATAATTCTTTTATGACATACATATGGTTGACTTATGCATTTAATAAAGATTTATTTTACTAGATTTAAATAAGAACCTAGCATAATATTTGATCAAAAAAGGGTATTAAAGAAGCATCTTATAAAAATATAACATGTATGCATAAGACAAATCTTGAAAATAATCAATATATTAACTGGTAATAAGTTCTTTAAGAATAAATTGTTGGAACTTATATTGAATTAGAGGGAGAGAGATGATATATGGTTTTCTTTATTATAACAACAAGATATGAAATTATTTTTAACGAGCCTATTGTTTAGATTTATTATAATAAATGGTACCAAACATTGTATTAAATAGCTTTAACATTGATTTAACATAGAAGATGTTATGCTATATTTTAAGAAGTTTTTACCAAAAAATAAAATAATAATTAAAATAAAAAATACAACAAATTCATTGGATATATGATAACTTATCCAAGTTTCAAATGTGTAAAATTAATGGTGTGCTTGTATTGTTTATATCAATGGTGTGTTTGTATTGTTTATATCAATGATGTGCTTGTATTGTTTATATCAATGGTGTGCTTGTATTGTTTATATCAATGGTGTGCTTGTATTGTTTATATCAATGGTGTGCTTGTATTGTTTATATCAATGGTGTGCTTGTATTGTTTATATCAGTATTTAAAATAATTTAATCATATTTATTTAAATAAAAAATAACTAAAATATTTTTGCTTCATTGTAATGGAACTAAAAATATATACATTTATCTGTATATTTATGGATAAAGATAGTTGTATGTATTTCGTAAGTGATGAAACGAGAGAAAATAAACTATAAAAACCAGTAGCAGTGGAATTTCAATGACACTAATTTAACATTCTATCTGTACGTATTATTTGAATGTTTAAAACAACGTATTTCTTTGTTGACTCCTTAAGGCTAATCCTGCTATGATTATTACATTTATTGAACTTGACATATACGTGTTCTTAAGGCTAATCCTGCTATGATTATTACATTTATTGAACTTGACATATACGTGTTCTTAAGGCTAATCCTGCTATGATTATTACATTTATTGAACTTGACATATACGTGTTCTTAAGGCTAATCCTGCTATGATTATTACATTTATTGAACTTGACATATACGTGTTCTTAAGGCTAATCCTGCTATGATTATTACATTTATTGAACTTGACATATACGTGTTCTTAAGGCTAATCCTGCTATGATTATTACATTTATTGAACTTGACATATACGTGTTCTTAAGGCTAATCCTGCTATGATTATTACATTTATTGAACTTGACATATACGTGTTCTTAAGGCTAATCCTGCTATGATTATTACATTTATTGAACTTGACATATACGTGTTCTTAAGGCTAATCCTGCTATGATTATTACATTTATTGAACTTGACATATACGTGTTCTTAAGGCTAATCCTGCTATGATTATTACATTTATTGAACTTGACATATACGTGTTCTTAAGGCTAATCCTGCTATGATTATTACATTTATTGAACTTGACATATACGTGTTCTTAAGGCTAATCCTGCTATGATTATTACATTTATTGAACTTGACATATACGTGTTCTTAAGGCTAATCCTGCTATGATTATTACATTTATTGAACTTGACATATACGTGTTCTTAAGGCTAATCCTGCTATGATTATTACATTTATTGAACTTGACATATACGTGTTCTTAAGGCTAATCCTGCTATGATTATTACATTTATTGAACTTGACATATACGTGTTCTTAAGGCTAATCCTGCTATGATTATTACATTTATTGAACTTGACATATACGTGTTCTTAAGGCTAATCCTGCTATGATTATTACATTTATTGAACTTGACATATACGTGTTCTTAAGGCTAATCCTGCTATGATTATTACATTTATTGAACTTGACATATACGTGTTCTTAAGGCTAATCCTGCTATGATTATTACATTTATTGAACTTGACATATACGTGTTCTTAAGGCTAATCCTGCTATGATTATTACATTTATTGAACTTGACATATACGTGTTCTTAAGGCTAATCCTGCTATGATTATTACATTTATTGAACTTGACATATACGTGTTCTTAAGGCTAATCCTGCTATGATTATTACATTTATTGAACTTGACATATACGTGTTCTTAAGGCTAATCCTGCTATGATTATTACATTTATTGAACTTGACATATACGTCATCTATAAAAGATTCAATGAATAAAACCATTTATTACCTTTAAAACTTGTATTTTCTTTAGAAATATGTTTGCTCATTGAGGCTGTGTGCAAGCTGTGAGCAATGTTCAGACTGTTTGAAGTCACATGATACGTTTATATCCTGTATGGCTTCCAC
This sequence comes from Ampullaceana balthica, assembly GCA_944989445.1. Lineage (NCBI taxonomy): Eukaryota > Metazoa > Mollusca > Gastropoda > Lymnaeidae > Ampullaceana > Ampullaceana balthica. The sequence continues at coordinate 18,489 of CALYLW010001948.1, forward strand.
GTCATGAGTTTCAAGTGCTACGTAATGCTGACGTGGTTATTTGTTCTATGAATAGTTTCTTAAGTAAAATAAATTTTCGTTTATTTTTCTAAAACTAATGTATGACTCGCTTGTTTTATAATAGGATTTGTTCATTAATTAAGAAATTAAGCAGTATGTGAAATGATGTTTATTTCCATGTACACTATTCTCGAATATTTCTTTGGCCAAATGAATTGTACGTAACATGGTTTGAAAGGTTGTGTACTATATATATACAGAAACTGTGTCTTGCGCACTTGTCTGGCTTACCGATGTACACGGGTTCGAATCGCCATGAAAGCAGGGATTTATTTTTTGGGATCAACGGTAACTCTGGCTTTCACCCAGCTCAGAATGTATACCTGACCTTAGTTAGGGAAACAAAGGCAGCTGGGTAATGGGTGGAACCCTTCCATTCATGGCCTGTACCTGACCTTAGTTAGGGAAACAAAAGCAGCTGGGTAATGGGTGGAACCCTTCCATTCGTGGCCTGTACCTGACACTAGTTAGGTAAAAAGAGACAACTGGGTAATGGATGGAGCCGTGGACCGTAAACACTACATCACATGCCAATAGATCGGCATAATCTTTGGACGCAACATCCTTCTGTATAGTATGAGTTTCTGTATACAGAAAACAAGAGTGTAACATTTTGATACACTACGTCATTTCTTCTCAAAGTTATGGTCAGTGGACCGGTGCGTGTCCGTAGGCCATTGTTGAATAGTAACTCAATATACTTTTGAGAACTGTTACTGTTAGAAGTTTAGAACCGTTGGAGGTAGGTGTTAGAACCAACCAACGCTACAGTTGACTTTGGGTCAAGCGAAGTAGTAGAACGTTACGCAAATGAGGCCGTGATTGGTACCTCCTGGAAACAGTCCATCACGTGCCAAGAGGATGAGACCTAGGCCTAGGGTTTGACCAACCAGGAGAAAGTTGTCACATGCATGAGCCATGGGGCAAAGGTTCGCCCAATAGAATTGTTAGCAATGTAGGGCAGATGCTATGATGGCGTGGGTGAGCGGTCCTTTATATACTAGGGAGAAACCATGAGGCATTCTCTTTCCCAGATAATAAGTGAGATATCACAGGTCACTCTGAGAATTTGGTTCTAGGGGCTAGACTGTGGGAAACAGAGCTTGCTGAATGGGTTCAGGTTTGTTAGACTGTTAGACTTATAAGGATAGTCAAATGAATGTTAGAGTTAGATGTTATTATTCTTTTATGTATTGATTGATTGATGTATTGATATATTGTTAGTCGATATATGTATGTGCATTTGTATTTTCAGCAAGTACGGTAGGGTAGTGTACCTGCCTACTGTGAAGGAAGTACTGTAGGGTAGTGTTACCTGCCTACAGTGAAGGAAGTAACTTAGGGCTAGAAAAGCCAAGTGCAACATAGTGTTGAGGTGAGCACCAGATGTGCTCTACAGGCAAAAGTGGGAAGACGACCCTGAGCCGGATGAGAATATACCGTTAGTAACATTGTAGCCAGCTGTCAGTCATTGAGTAACTGAGGGGCGTGGTGTTGATCGGCCTATCAGACGAGGTGTGGGTTAAGCATCGCTGACCAGTGAGGCGGAACACTGACTGACCCCATTACCTGAGACAGTGTGTGAGGTCGGCAGGTATATAGCGGAGCTGAGCCGAATCAAGGGATGTAGTATCCAATTGTGAACGTACCTCTATTTTAGATATTTTGTACCTGAATTATTATTGTCTACATTCTACATATTTTATACCCTATTCATTTTGTATATATATATTGTATCTATGTAAATAAATATTTCTCTATGTTGTACACAGAGGTGTTAAGTGTCATTTATATGTGTTTAAGTATTGCAGTTCAAGATAGGTATTAATACTTAACACTGGGGGCTAGAGCCATTAATTAATATTACCCTAGACAACTAGAGCCTAAGTACTCGGTGTCTAATTACCATATAGACATCAGTACTCAACAGCCATCCAATGCCGGTCCGCATAAGTTACCAATAAGGGACATTTTGATACCACGTCAGTACAGGGAAAATACTTCACCGGTCCCTGGTTCAATTGAAAAAAATTCCTGTCGGTCCGCACTACTAAAAAAGCTTGAGAAGCACTGCAATACGTAATTGATGAAAACATTTAAAAGTAGTTTGTAAAAATGGTATGTTTGAAAAGCCTTTTCAACATGTATGTGTTACATTCTAGTATGCTCTTCTGTTGAATACTATGTTTTGTCCATGTTTGTTGACTTTGTATATCGGTCCAAATATAAACCGAAATCGCATTTAAAAAAATGCAGCCCGATCTAATTTTTATTTTGTCCATGGACACTGCGAAATTTTAATATTGAACAAAGAACAAAAATAATAATATTGTAAACATTCGTATAGCGTAGTACTTCAGTTAGCAATTGTGATCATAGCGCTTTATATACAATTAACATAAGAGATATAGTCATACTGCATTAACGAAACCAAATATAAAATATTAATATTTAACTTAATCAAAAGATATCATGAAATCAATGGTATACATTAGCCACGTTTATCAATCATTGAAATGTTGGATAATTCATCTTGAGAGTCAAGTTAAGTAAAATGTGTTTGAGTTTAAACATGACGTCATCAAAATTAGAAACAATGTACATGTGAAATGATAAGGAGAATTGAGAGTAAAGTTAAGTAAAATGTGTTTGAGTTTAAACATGACGTCATCAAAATTAGAAACAATGTACATGTGAAATGATAAGGAGAATTGAGAGTAAAGTTAAGTAAAATGTGTTTGAGTTTAAACATGACGTCATCAAAATTAGAAACAATGTACATGTGAAATGATAAGGAGAATTGAGAGTAAAGTTAAGTAAAATGTGTTTGAGTTTAAACATGACGTCATCAAAATTAGAAACAATGTACATGTGAAATGATAAGGAGAATTGAGAGTAAAGTTAAGTCAAAATGTGTTTGAGTTTAAACATGACGTCATCAAAATTAGAAACAATGTACATGTGAAATGATAAGGAGAATTGAGAGTAAAGTTAAGTAAAATGTGTTTGAGTTTAAACATGACGTCATCAAAATTAGAAACAATGTACATGTGAAATGATAAGGAGAATTGAGAGTAAAGTTAAGTAAAATGTGTTTGAGTTTAAACATGACGTCATCAAAATTAGAAACAATGTACATGTGCAATGATGAGGAGAATTCCATTAATTTGCAGCAGCAAGAGATAAAACCGTTTACCCAATGATCTGGCGCACAAAGTAAAATCATAAAAAAATGTGTCTCTAATGAAGAATGCAGCAGACTAAATTGTGAGTAGACAAATAGAAGTTCAGTAAGATAAGAAATGTTTCAGTCAGAAAAGATTTTTTGGCATAGAACGGACGATTAGCAATTAATGCTTTCTTGTAAAGGGCACCAATGAAGTGAATTAATTATCGAAGTGGCATCCTCGCGTTTTTTCGTTTGAGTGCTGAAGTTTTGACGTTTTATTTTCAACTAGCGGACCCGGCGTGCGCTGCAACGATCTCAGTAAAAAGAAATACATATAGATAAAAAAGAAATTACTTTAAGGGTCGGCGGGCCCATCACTTTTACATATGACGTTCGAAAATCTGTTCATTTTCAATAAAAATATATAAATATGTTTATCTACATTGCTCAATATCGTGTAAAATTGAATGGGGAATACAATATACTTAAGTTTAGTAAAAAAACACATTTAGGGCCCCCAGCCCCGAGAAAATGGACATTAGGAGTTCAGTGCCCTATACTTATTTAATATAGGCTCTTAAGTTTTTATATACCAAGTTTGGTCAAAATCCAGTTATTTTCTCATTATCTAACAATTAAACTAATTTTTATTTAGCTAATCTAAAGAAAAAATACATTAAGGGGCCCCCGGGCCCATTCGGTTCAAGATGTACATTTTGAAAACCTGTTTATTTAAATTTTGTTTCATCATAGATATATTTCTCAAGATCGTTAAAATCAGAATGGCAAATAATATGTTAAACATATTTGAAAAAAAAGACATTTGGGGCCCACAGCCCTGAACGATTGGACATTAGACGCGCAGTGCCCTTTTTATTTTAATATGGGCTACCAAGTTTTTATATACAAAGTTTGGTTACGATCCATTCATTTACTCAGTAGCTATCACGTAATCTAATTTTTATATAGCTCATATAAGGGAAAAAAATGACATTAAGGGCCCCAGGGAGACAATTAGTGCAAGATGTCAAGTTCATAAACACCTGTTTATTTCAATCAATTTCATTAGCGGATATATTTCTCTATATTTATCTAGATCTTTAATACTTGAATGGGGAATACAATCTTAAACGTTTATGAAAAATGACATTTTGGGCCCCGAGCCCCGAAGAAATGGACATTACGAAATTAGTGCCATATAGTATTTCAACATTGTCTACCAAGTTGTTATATACAAACGTTTGGTTAAGATCCATCAATTTACCTAATAGCTAACGCTTTAAACAAAATTTTATATAGCTCATATAAGAACAAAAATAATATTATGGGCCCCCCGGCGCCCCATGAGTGTTAAATTTTGCAAATAAATTAGCCAGTTACCATCCCTGGAGCGTACTCAATACTCTCGAAAATTTTCATAGCGATCGGATGAATTGTTTAGTCGGCTATAAAGTACATACTTACATACATACTTTGATTTATATACATACTAGCCGGGTTACCCGGCGTCGCACGATTAAAATAATAGTCAACAGATTTTTAAAAAAAATATTTCAATTCATTCATTGAAAAACAATTTAAAAAATAAATTGAAATGTAATTAAAAATAAGTACATGTAATTTATATATTGCTTATATTAAGGCTTGTCGATAGACTATATTTTTGGTTTTTCCGTCTGGTGCAAAAATGAAAAGATTTGTTGGTGACCCAACTCTAGAACATGCCACATATAGCTGTCCGTGGGCAAAGCATGCTTCCTCAAGTACAATGCCTGCCACTTTTAAAGACTGTCCCTGTGCCTTGTTGATAGACATGGCAAATGCAAGCCTGATTGGAAACTGGAGGCGCTTGAAATCAAAAGGCATATCTGTTGGTATGAGTGGAATTCTTGGGATGAAGACATCTTCTCCTTTGGCGCAGCCTGTCAAAATTGTGGCTTCTATTACATGAGGTAAGAGATGCTTGATGCTCAATCGTGTTCCATTGCATAGTTTAGGGGGATCCAAATTTCTCAGAAGTATGATAGGAGCTCCGATTTTAAGTTCCAAGTTATGTGATGGCATGCCAGGAGGATCTAATGAATTCAAAAATTCTGTTGGATAGTAAACAGCTTGGGCCGGATCTGTAACCGTATCAATAGATTTGTAGTTGTTTGAAATGCCTGGTAGAAAATTTTGAATTTGAGAATTGATGCTGTTGACACTTGAATTCTTTGGAGCAAGAATGGCCCTTTCGCACAACCACTCAGGATTTTTAAACTGGTCTTGGATGTTTGGAAAAACGGCAAGTTTCAACTCTTCAAGTGACTTTGCTACAGTGCAAAAATTTGATGGGAAAGAAACTGTTCCTGATGCTGGGTCTACCTGCCACTTTCCATCGCCAAGTTGAAGCAATTGATGTGAGAAGTAGCCTGCTGCATTATCTCCATGTAAATGGACTCTCATGTTGGTGGTCAGAGTCATTTTCTTGACCTGTTTCCACAGAGTTGAAGCTTTGAGGAAGGCATTCAACTCATCGCTTGGTGTTGACCTTGGAATGACAGGCAAAGTTTGTCTAAAATCTCCAGCTAATACCACAACTGTTCCTCCCATTAGTTTTGTGTTTCCTTTTAAATCCTGAAGAGTGTTGTTCAAGGCTTCAAGAGCTCGCTTGTGTGACATTGTACACTCATCCCAGACAATGAGAGAACACTGTTCTAGTACCTTGGCCTTTCCTGATCCTTTTGATATGTTGCAGGTTACATTCTCAGAATGGTTCATGTTCAAAGGTAACTTGAAGCAGAATGAGCTGTTCTACCCCCGGCAAGCAATGTTGATGCTATGCCAGAAGAAGCAACGGCTAGAGCAATACCTTTGTCTCGTCTGATTGTAGCCAAGAGCAAATTGATCACAAATGTTTTACCTGTACCTCCTGGAGCATCAAGGAATATGATTCCACCTTTTTTTGAGGTAACCAGTTCTAAGATGTGAATGTAGGCAGCTCTTTGATCCTCAACTAAACGTGGTTGATTTTCTGAGACATAGGCCATCAATTCATTTGTGTTATAATTTTGTTCTCGTAGAATTTCACTATTCTGAAGATTGTTTTCATTTCTTTGAGGCGTTGGTAACCCAAACTGGTCAAGGTTCCTTCCTGACATTGATACACACAAATCCTCCAACAACATAAGACACCTTTTGTAAATCTCATTAGAGAACTCAATTAGCAGTGTTTGATTCTCTCTCTTGGTTTGCAACATAATGTCCTCACTCAAATATGTTTTAAATGTATCCCAGAGAGCAAGTGGATTAGAAACAGAGCATGTTGTCAGCAAAATTGAAAACAGATGTCTCAAACGGGTAGGTGATTGAGATGTACACGCCTCCTCCATGGTCAAGACCCAATGGTGATCGTTTTCTAGTAGCCCTTGCATTTGGCAAGCTTCCCTAAATGTAGCACACACATGACCATCAACAGTTTTTAAGTCAGTGTAGGATGTTGGTCCTCTAACAACATGAAGTAGCATCCTCAAAAAGAAGCATTCTGCATTAGATGGGTGAACGGTGTACACACGTCCCAATGCATCTGAAGATTTTATCCCTGGATGATATTCAACATCTGCTCCTTGTTTTCGGCGTTTAAATAATTTTTGAGAAGCATTCCAAGTATAGTACCTTGGAACAACACAATAGAGAATGGTTTTTGCAAAGTCGTCTTGTTGGCACAGTTGAAAAAAAGCTGTCAAAGTTGTTCTTGGTGGCTCCAGAATTTGATGATATATATTTTCTTGGTTGAAGTATACTCTTTGCCCATTTTCAAGATGAACACTCAAGTGAACAACTGTTGGATACCGTTCATGAATTTGGAAATTCAAAATTCTCCAGACTGCTTCATTACTGCTGATGTAACGACCCATTAGAAATTTTTGCACCTCATCTGGATTCTCTTGGTTTCCTTCAAGACCAAAAACGGCCTGGTCACTTCCTTTATTGACGTACTTGCAGATGTATTTGATGGCCTTGACAGATTGGCAAGATTCGACATTTATGTGAGCTTGAAACATTTTTGTCAAAATTGGAGTGTAGGGAACCACCCATCTGTTGTCCATTTCTATTTCTTGATATGTTGAACCAACCTTCATTTTGATTTTTGCAGTAAAACCACCATCTCCTGGTTTACGGCGTCTGTACACAGGATAGCCATCTTCACCAGTTTTAGTTTCTTGTATCAAATTCCTTGGATATTTTTTTGAGCATTTCCCATCAACCATGCAAGCAGAGTTTCTGTTCAAGTTTCCACAGGGTCCATGCAGCATATTTTTCACAACAATTTCAAACAAAAAATTATCTTGTGTAGAGTTTGGTATTTCTGCTGAGATTACATTGTCAATTTGATTAGGTCGTAATTTTTTCATCAGCCAGATTAGGATGTGTGCATGGGGTAAGCCTCTCTTCTGCCATTCAATTGAGTACATCCAGCATCTCGTTTCACCATAGACATGACTTTTTGTAATGACTCCCATTAATTTTGATAGTTTTCGTTTGAAGACTCTAGCAACCAAATCATGTCGATCCACTGCTGATTGGCCAGGTAAAAGATGAGCCTGAATTTCTTGCCATAGTGGATTGCATGTAAAGGTGATAAACAAATCTGGCCTTCCATAATTTCTGACATAAGTCATAGCATCTTGAGTGTACTCATGCATGTGTCTTGGACTTCCTGTAAATGTTGCTGGCAAGATAACCATTTTCCCCAGATCATTTGGATTGGCATCATTTGCAATGGCATCTCTGAGGTGAATGTAGTCTTCAACTCTCAGCTTCTTTTGATTTAGACGGATGTAGAGCAAGCGTTCACTTTCAATTTTCGCGTACATATCTACGATGAATTGATGGAACAGCTGTCTAAATTTCAAGAGATGGTTATCTTCACCACTGCGAATCATGATTCGATATGCATAAAAGTCCATTGCTGTAACCTTTTTACCCAAAACATTGTTTCCCGTGTCTGGGTTTGTCTGAGGAATGCCAAAGGAGTACCCATCTTCACCTTGCCAAAAACATTAGGGATATTGCAGAGCATCATAAGAGCGATGAGTTTCTGCAACTCTTTGGAGAAGGTTGTTTCGCTTTTGAAGGACAATGTCACGTCTGTCAAATTCATTTCCTACCATGACAATGGCCACTTCATCAAATGTTGGTACATTGAACCGCCTTTGGTGTTCATGTCTTGGTGCTTTGTCAGCTCGTATCACAACTTTGTATTCATCAGTTGGCATTCTTTCTAGAGCTGTCTTGAAAATTTGAAGGTAGGCATTGTTTGCATGTAGGAGTTCTTGCAACTCCAAAACAACATTTTGTTGCAAGTCTGGAAAGTTTGCACATCTTTGTTGGACTTCTCTAGCTTGGTCTCCCATGAAATAGATCTGCAGAAACTGTGGTTCGCCTTCAGCTGGCAGCAGAGATCCAGCCCTGTGATAAATTTGGCCTTGAACTTTAAATGTTGGCATGAATCCTTGTTCACGAATTTCTTTGCTGGCACCAAAAGATGTCATTTGAAAGCATGAGTTGTATTTTCTGATGTTGGCTAGGAAGCGTTTAGACGTTTGAGATACACCTTGAAGCAAATGATCAAGTGGCTCAGGTGGATGTTGCAGAGTCTCTAGTTTAACTTTGCCATTTGAACAGCACATTCCAGGGTGCTCATCTTTCCATTTAAATGCACTGCAATGCTTGCAGATCAAGTTCATCTCACCAATGTTGACCTTTTCATGTTGATGGTATGGAATATCTGGGTCATATTGATGAGCAGCACCTTTTAGGTCTTGCTGCATTTCATTTCTTCTTCTGTTTAAATTTCCATTTCTCTGGTCTGCAAGTCTTATTTGGGTTTGTTTTTTTGTTTCATTTGCTCTTCTCATTGAAGATCTGACTCTTTTTTCATCAAGTCTTGCCTGTGTTTGTTTATTGGTTTCATTAGCTCTTCTGATTGAAACTCTTTCTCTCTCATCATCAAGTCTTGCCTGTGTTTGTTCACTGGTTTCATTAGCTCTTCTGATTGAAACTCTTTCTCTCTCATCATCAAGTCTTGCCTGTGTTTGTTCACTGGTTTCATTAGCTCTTCTGATTGAAACTCCTTCTCTCTCATCATCAAGTCTTGCCTGTGTTTGTTCACTGGTTTCATTAGCTCTTCTGATTGAAACTCTTTCTCTCTTATCATCAAGTCTTGTCTGTGTTTGTTCACTGGTTTCATTAGCTCTTCTTATGGAACCTCTTTCTCTCTCATCATCAAGTCTTGCCTGTGTTTGTTCACTGGTTTCATTAGCTCTTCTGATTGAAACTCTTTCTCTCTCAACAGCAAGTCTTGCCTGTGTTTGTTCATTCGTTTCATTTTCTCTATGTAAGGCTTGCTTCTTTGCCGTTTTAGAAACACGACCTAATTGAGTTTTTCTTTTTGGGGGCATGATTTCTCTGAAGAAAGATTGGAACATAATAGCTTATATATTGTTTTAGTGTACAACTGCTTTTAAGTATTTCCCTTTGTTAAAACTTTCTTCTTAAATACCATACTGAAGGTTCCCCCCCCCCTTTTAGCATCAATAAACTTATAAGTAACTTAGATAAATAAGTAACTTATAAGTAAATTATTAAATTAGTTTAAATTTTGCTACCCCATGACTATTTGTTTAATTCGGACACATCAATTGTGTTTAGACATTTGTAAAACAGGTGAAGTGTTAATTTAAGTTTTGGATATATAATTTGTTTAGTGATATTTTGTATTGATTATAAGATCCAAAAAAAAATATTCAGAAGAGATTTATTTAATTTAACCTTCACAAGATCAATAAATATATGTATTTAATTCATCCTTCTTAACATCAATGAACAGATGAATTTAATTTATTCTATTAGCACCACTAAATGGCTGAAAGGTATTAGATAAGCTAATATATAAACTTGTTTACTACTTCAAGTTTGGTTAGGTAGGGTTAGTTATAGTAAAATCTTAAAAAACACATTCTAAAGAGATTAATTTCATTTGTTCTTCTTAAGAATGTCAAGTTCTAATGATTTTTATGACTCACAAGGCTTCAACTCAATAAGTAAAAACACCATCAGAAGAATCAATATTTTAATTGAACAAAGAAATCCTTCAAGGCAAAATAATAACAACACTGTGCGTGCTCTCCGCTACAAAATCGTCCCTCTAGCATATCTCTCTATTGACGTCATCCCACACCAAACTACGTCACACCAAGCATGTGTCAAAATAGTGCGCACTGTGCAACAGTCAAACATTGACATTCCCAAAGCGGGAAAACCCCATCTAATATATAAAGATGAAAGTTTGTTTGTTTGTTTCTTTTGTTTGTTTTGTTACTCATAGAATGCCACACCGTTGGACCTAGGTGCTGAAATTTTGCATGGGACCCTCATTTGACCCGGGACAGGTCATAGGCTATGTAGTTTTTTTCTTATATAAAAAACTGACTCATCACTAATTGAATTCTCCAACTTCGCGTGTAGGTAGAAGCATGAAACTTTGGGAAGTTGTTGAGTAGCCTCTCACGACGATCATTTGCGTAAAAAAGTTGCAATTCAGTCATGGGGGCCGGGGCACAAAGACGTTTTTTTCATTATATGGGCTATATGAAAATTGATATTTAAATATTTTTTTTGCTCGTTACCACCACGGAAGTGTACTTAACAACCACCCAGAGTTTTATGCTTCTAACTACACGGAATTAGTGATCTTTAGGTTCACTTGTGTTAAGTTTAATGACTTTCTTAATAAGTTCGTTAGCTAAAGTTTAAATAGTTAATTTGTTTAGCTTATGTAAACATAAAATTATGTAAACATGAAATGACAACATAGGTCCTAGGCCTTTATATGCATGTCAAGATCATTGATTCTTATTTTTAATAAGTAAGTTTATAGTAATGAGCAAGTTTTATTATGTTGTTGAAAATATTCAAATAGTTATTTGTTAAGTATGTATGTGTATGCAACGATTTACTTTCTTCTTATTTTTTTGTATTTCTCTTGATTAACTTCATTTAGTGCCCTCCCCTTTTCTATACTAATAAAAGCCTAAGCCCCCTCTCACTAATGGTCCAACTTCCCATTTGACTAAAAGTCTGTAAAATTTACGAATCATACTAAAAACAATTAAGCACGACTCAACTCTGAACTAAAAGTAATGAGTAAAAATCGCCCTTTATCTAATTTCCAGAAACAAAAACAGGAATTTTTTTTTACAAAATATAATGTCTTATCTCAAAACGGGAATCAAAAAAGAATTGTATCCCTTGGTGAAACAGCAACATATAAGATTTTGGAATCCATCGCTAAATGGACCGTTTTGTAGAAAGGGACAAAAGTGAACAAATTATAGTCAATTTTTAGTCAATTAAAGTTAATTTAAAGGCGGGCGCTTAAAATGAAGTCTTATAATGCAGTACTGCTCCAAAAATAAATTGTATACTTTTTGATAGTCTTTATTTATTAGTGTTTTAATATGGAAATGATATATAATGCTTTTTTTTATATTTGTCTCTATGTTATACGATTTAAATTTACGGCTTTTATGTAATAGGTATAATTTTAAAAAAGAATTCAAGTATGTTTTGGACCATGTTTCCCGATGGGACATCATAGTTTGTAAATTATATTTCAAACAACAGATTTAGTTTCTGCAAAATAAATAAATTATTTACGAAATAGGAAAAAAAGATGCTATGTTTGACTAAACATCTATTTTTAAAATGGCTTTTGTTATTCCGCAACAGCGTAATGACCATGGCATATTCAATTCGCCGCCCAACTTAATTAATTGCTTATAGGTTCACTTGTATTGAGTTTAATATGCTTATGTTTATAAGTCCGGTAGAAAGGTTTAAATTGTAAATTTATAGAGCGTATGTAATAAAAAAAACACAGCATTGGTCGTAGGCTTTTATATGCATGTAATATTCCTTGATGATTTACGTTAATAATTAAATTTAAGGGATTGAGCAAGTAAAATAAGCAAGAAAAATTAATATAGAACACGCATCAAATTTTAAGAAAAACAAACGTATAGTTCCTCTAAATTACGATTAAGCTTTTTTGACTTGGGCAATTTCTTTTATTTGTTTAAATTAAAATTTGAGTCATTAGAAACAACATAATAAAACTCTTAATTTAAAAATAAATACCATACATCGTGTGACAAATGTAATGAAATAGTGTTAACAGATCTATAATATCAAGAAAGTATTTGTATAAAAGGCCACTGTTTTGTACCGCAAGGCCAAAACAAATATGAATGTTATTATAATAAAATTACACTGCTCACTTTTAGATGCGTACACGAAAAGGTGCGCACCGTAATTTGACAATAAAAGATTTTTGAAAGCGCACAGCTAAAAATAAAGTATTGTAAATAAATAACGCACCAAAATGAACTCGTTTTGAATGCCCGCATGAAGCTGTTCAATATCGAAATGAGAATTTATTTTGTCTTTATTTGGCTCTACATTTTCTGATTATGGGCCCCCTTACCCTAGGGGTGGTCACCTGGGGTTGAAACATAGCCTACGACCTGTCTAGGGTCGAATGAGAGCCCCATGCAAAATTTCAGCATCCTGGGTCCAACGGTGTAGATTTCCATTGGTAACAAACAAACACACAAACAAACAAACACACAAACTTTCATCTTTATATATTAGATAGATAGTTTGAATTTTTGAATATTATTAAAAGTATTCTTTCTAACCTTTTAAAAGACAAGAGAGTTAAAATAATTAAAACAAAAGAAAACACGAATGTAGACAATTGTCGACTACGTGACGTATACCGATAAATGTTCTAGCAGTATTATTGTTTAAATTAATTTTGTGCTGATCCAAAATATTTTAAAAAAACAAAAGAATTTAAAACTGTCAGGTTCTCAGTTCTTTTTAACATTTTTATTTGATCAAATTTTGAAGTAATAGAACAAATATTTGTCAAACTATGAATGCCATATTAATCTTATTATTCACTTCATTCGGATTTAAAATTACATTCTAGACACTTATGTGATTTAATCTGAAATGTATGTATATGTATGTATGTATGTATGTATGTATATGTGTGTGTGTGTGTGTGTGTGTGTGTATGTGTGTGTGTGTGTGTGTGTGTGTGTGTGTGTGTGTGTGTATGTGTGTGTGTGTGTGTGTGTGTGTGTGTGTGTGTATGTGTGTGTGTGTGTGTGTGTGTGTGTGTGTGTGTGTGTGTGTGTGTGTGTGTGTTGGTGTTGGTGTTGGGGCTGGGGGTTAGGGAATAAGTAAATTTGAAGAAAAAAAAATTAATAACCTTGGAAGAAATGCCTACGATTGAAGTAATGCACCTTAAAATTCATGAACATATATATTAACAGTGAACCTGACTTTGTGTGTTGATAAATTATATCTATATTTAGAACTTAAATTCATGATCAAACAAGATAACGTAGAATAATTAAAATAGGAACTCATAAAGAACGGGATTTTTTGAGCCACCCTGTATACGTCACAGAATCGTACTGGATAAAGAATTAAAAAAACAAAAACAAAAAGGGATTCAGTTCTACAATATAACAATACTGGGTCACGTGGTTGTATTGAAGTAAAGGATGACATCGGAAAAAGAAATTAAACATCTAAAGGGATCCCAATATGCAGCATTCCATCGGGTGTGTAATCTCAACGAATTATTGAATTATACAAGGAAAAAGGGATTACAACACAAATAGGATCAAATTATGCAACGCACTAAAAATCGGGTATGTTATCCTAACGAAGAATGGAATCATATAGCAGAAAGTTTTTCAACAAATGACGGGTTTCATTATGGGTTGGGTATGAAATGGGACTCACATAATCTGGATTAACTGGGGTATATTAGCTAGTTATTTTAATAAAATAGAAGGAGGTAATGGTGTCATATTATATACATACTATGTCGGTTGTTGCCTCTATTATGTATGTAATGTATGTAGTCAGGATAAGTATTTATTAAAAAAATAGAATATGTGTAACCACATAGACGTTAGTTGTCGCAACATCCTTATTATAAAAATCATTTGTCTGTGTGGTCATCGATAGCGATTGGTCCCTCAAACCTCTACAGCTAATCATTATAGCTGACAAAATTAAATCTAATTTTCATATAGAACAAATGTACGCGGATGTTCAAAACGATTTATTTTAGGTGCAGTATTTGTGTGATCATTCAGTACTGTGTTCTCATCTTGAAGTGTGTCACTCCTGCTAATCACTACTGTTACTCCTAGGCAACATGCCACCGAAACTACGTCCTTGGAAGGGTTTCATTGCTCGTTAATATCATAGCGTTCTAATGTAAATCCTTTTTATACTACATTCGGTGGCTAACACATTGACATTATATCTGCTTTCATTTCTATCTGAATTACTCTACATATGGTGACCAACACTGTACCGTGAGAATCACGAGATTAGTGACAGAGAGGTCACATGGGTAAAAAGGGCGTGAAAGCAGAGTTGAGAAAAAGTAATGGCGGAATGTGTGACTGATGTCTCCACATTTTGAAACCTAAAAATTATAATTCTGTATTTATTGTGCATATTAAAGTTATTTTGTTGACAACAGTATTTTAAGGATTTATTGCACGAAAGTTTGTATTGTGAGATCGCCTACAGAAAACATATAAAAGTAAACCATTTACATTGGTGTCAGAAGAAAATTATGTTCAGAAGAAGATAATGTTCTGAAGAAATTTATGTTGGTACTATTCATATTCATATAGTCCAGAAAGCGAGGTTCGTGGAATTGTTCAGTATTGTGTATTTAAAGAAGGGAAGTATTCATTAAAAGAAGAAGAAGAAATATTATCAGCCATCGTATTTTGTGAATATTAAAGGCTGTGTGAGGCAGTGTATAAACTTTTGCAGATTGAACGAATATTAGAAGTATTTCAATATGTCGGCTTAACTGCAAGTTACAGCTCCGTGCACTGTTTGAAACTAGTTCAAATAGTGCAGGCACGTTGGTTCTAAATATACACAGTTGACACAGTACAAACCTACTACAGTGTACACACCACCGATAGCTGGTAGGTCTTTACGTCAGCAAGCCTAACAAGCTAGACGATTTCAGGAAATAACTATAAAAACCTTGAACTTGGGAAGCTATGGACTATTAAGAACTGTGTCACTGTAAAATTTGAATCAAGGAACTTGAGTTATATCCATTCATTTTTTGTAAATTGTGGGACTTGCAATTTGGATTAGTGAATTGAACTGAAGTGTCTATATCTACCCTAAATTAAGGACATTTGAAAATTTGACTAAGTAACGTATGCTATTAAAAACTTTGGACCATCGGATGTGTTTTGTCAATCTGAGGGAGCGTATACATATAGTATACTTAAGATCCCGTGTGAGGATGCTTTGTTGCCTCATTTTGCAAAATAAAATGTAATGGTTTAGAAGTGTCACTTGTTTGGACTTAGCATATTTTGAATTCAAGATTTTCTCATTTGGAGGATTTATACTTTAATAAATAAATAATTACAGTGATACTGAATTGCTTGACTCATATAATTCCATAAACTAAACATGGATTAATATGAACAATTCACTGCCATAGCTAAAGAATTTGGCTTAAGTGGAAAAGAATTGAAAGACTTTGTTGAAGAGAAAGTCAGCATTGCTGAAGAAAAAGAGAAGCAAAAGCAAAGAGAAGCCAAAGAAGAAGAGAGGCTAAGAATAGCTGAAGCTAAAGAAGAAGAGAGGCAAAAACAAATAATTGAAAGAGAAGAAAGAGCTGCAAGAAGAGAACTTGAACAAATTAAAAAGATAAATTAAAACTACAAATTGAACTAAATAGCAGAGGCCACAATCCCGGTAATGACTCAAATTTAAAGTCAACACCAAAGGATACAATCAAAGTTAGAAAATATGATAGCAAGAAAGAAAACAATGGAAAATGGATGTTTATCAGGATCATTTTGAATCCATAATGGCCATGGAAGGCTATGATGAAAACGATTGGCCAGCACAACAGACGACTCAACTAAATGGAGAAGTATTTGAAGCTTACAACGGTATAGCCAAAAAGGACAAATATATATATAAAAATATCAAAAAGGCACTTCTATGTCATTTCGGGAAGTCAGAAAATGATTATAGAAAGGAATTTCATGAGATGAGAATCAAGATGGAAAAAGATCCACAGATCATAGTACATGAAGCACAAGTTAAATTAACAAAATGGCTGGAACTTAGAGCAAAAGATACAAGCAATCCAAAGGCCATACTAGACATGGTGTCAATTGACAAGTTCTTAGAAGATGCAACACCAGCTCTATTCACATATTTAACTGATAAGAAAGTTCGTACTCAAGCAGAGCTAACAAATGTATTACACACATGGATAAAAGACAAGATATGTTTGCAGTAGTACAAAATAAAATCCAAGAAAAAAGACAAGGAATGAGAAAACCAGAGTCTGCCAAAGCAAGGCAACAGACACACTTTTTGCTGGTACTGTAACAAGCCAGGACATATGGTGATGCAGAGTTACCACAATAAAGGACAACCAAATAGGGATGTCATCTATAAGAAAGTATACATAAGAAAAATCAAGACAAGATCACTTTGAAAACAAAGGTAGACAATCATGGAGAGAAAAATATAATAATAATTCCATATATAGAGATTATAATCAAGTTAGAAGATCATTGAGAGGCAGATATAGTTTTGATTCCAGAAAACGAAATTATGATCAACCATGGAGAAGGAATGAAAACCAAGACATGGATGATAGAAGAAAGATAAATCGAGAAGAAACAAGAACTAGTGACACTATAGCCACTATTGACAATCACGTATATGGCAGAAGGGATGAAGGCCGCGGTAGCAGATATAGAGATAGTGGTGGTGATTCTGAGACCACTTGTGTGGAATCATCTGAAGTAGGAAGAATAATTGGTTGTGTATTATACAGAATCAGAGACATATAAATAGACAGTGGTTTTCAGATAAAGGTTTCTAGTGACAGTGACTCATCTGGCCGAAAATCTGTTGAATTACCTGGAAGCAAAAATACCATCTCAAAAGCTAAGCGACTTTATTCAAGATGCTGGAGTTGATATTGTGAATGGAAATAATCGAGGTCGTGGTTGGTGAATTATTGAACATTTAATAGGCTGAAGAAGCATTGAAAACCCAACGATTTGAATTCATACTAGTCATTTGAAGGATGACTATCTTTGAACTAAGCTATGCTATTAGCCGACTACAAATTTGACATTAAACCCTGTGAAGGGAAAGGACAATATGGTTGCAGACATATTAAGTAGAATGACAATAAATAAAGACATTCTGTGAATTTCTAAATGATAAAACCAGACTGTATTAATATTAGTTTGTGAATTCCTAAATGATAAAACCAAATACTTTATTAATATATGTATTATTATTCGCTGAAACAATAAACAAGGAGCAGTGTTTAAATTCCACTGGACAATATATTTAATTTTATTTATATTAATTGTTAAAAGTATTTTACTTTAAAAAAATTATAGTTGTATTAAAATTTCAGTTTCATTTTTACAGTACGGGTAGACTGTTGAAGCCCTACAGATTTTTTTCTCTTGATTTTTATGTCTAGATATTGTGTTTAAGACAATGAATGTCCATTGATGATAAATATTTGAAATTTAAATATTCATGTAGATTAATTTGATTTTATTAAGACCAACAATGTTGTATTTCATTTTTAAAAAAAATTTTTATTTGAAGGATGGGGGTGAATGTCACGGGAGAATCAAAAGATTAGTGACAGAGAGGTCACATGGGTAAAAAGGGCGCGAAAGCAGAGTTGAGAAAAAGTAATGGCGGAATATGTGGCTGATGTCTCCACGTTGTGAAACCTCAAAGTTATAATTCTGTATATATTGTGCACATTAAAGTTATTTTGTTGACAACAGTATTTCAAGGATTTATTGCACGAAAGTTTGTATTGTGAGAACGCCTACAGACAACATAAAAAATATACCATTTACAAACACATCGATATTATATCTGCTTTCATTTCAATCTTAGTTATTCTACATACGATGGCCAAACACATCAACATATCTGCTTTATTTCTATGTTAATTACTCTACATACTGTGGCAACGCAACGACATTATATCTGCTTTTCATATCCATTCTAGTTATTATCCATTATTCCAGCTAGAACAAAGCTTGATTTTTTTCTTTCTTTTCTTCATCACTATAATAATCATGTCTATCGCCAGTCTGTATCCTTTTCTTCATCACTATAATAATCATTTCTATCGCCAGTCTGTATCCTTTTCTTCCTCACTATAATAAATCATGTCTATCGCCAGTCTGTATCATTTTCTTCCTCACTATAATAATCATGTATATCACCACTCTGTATCCTTTTCTTCCTCACTATAATAATCATGTCTATCACCAGACTGTATCCTTTCTTCCTCACTATAATAATCATTTTCTATCGCCAGTCTGTATCCTTTTCTTCCTCACTATAATAATCATGTCTATCGCCAGTCTGTATCCTTTTCTTTCTCACTATAATAATCATCTGTATCACCAGTCTGTATCCTTTTCTTCCTCACTATAATAATCATCTCTATCGCCAGTCTGTATCCTTTTCTTCCTCACTATAATAATCATATCTATCGCCAGTCTGTATCCTTTTTTTCATCACTATAATAATCATGTCTATCGCCAGTCTGTATCATTTTATTTCACACTGTTATAATCATCTCTATCACGAGTCTGTATCCTTTTCTTCCTCACTATAATAATCATCTCTATCGCCAGTCTGTACCATTTTCTTCCTGACTATAATAATAATCTCTATTGCTAGCCTGTATCATTTTCTTCCTCACTATAATAATCATCTATGTCCCCAGTCTGTATCATTTTCCTCTTTACTATAATAATTATCTCTAACGCCAGTCTGTATCATTTTCTTGATCTCTACTGGACTACTTGGATTTTACCGCAGCTAAGTGTTTTTTTTATTTTTTTATTATTATTATTTCGTTTTATTTGTTTAATTTGTGTACTATTTGTCCGTTGAGGAAGGCTCTTTGCCGAAACGTTCGCTGTTGTGTCACGTCTTGTCAGGCCTACTAGTACCCTGTTTTTATATTATACATTTATCTATCATTTTCTTCCTCACTATAATAATCATGTCTATTACCAGTCTGTATTATTTTCTTCCTTACTATAATAATCATCTCTATCGTCAGTCTGTATCATTTTCTTCCTTACTATAATAATCATCTATATCGCAAGTCTGTATCATTATCTTCCTCACTATAATAATCATCTCTATTGCCAGTCTGTATCATTTTCTTCCTCACTATAATAAACATCTTTATCGCTAGTCTGTATCCTTTTCTTCCCCACTATAATAATCATCTCTATCGCAAGTCTGTATCCTTTTCTTTCTCACAATAATAATCATCTCTATCGCAAGACTGTATAATTTTCTTCCTCACTATAATAATCATCTCTATCGCCAGTCTGTTTCATTTTCTTTCTCATCCTAAATAATCATCTCTATCGCCAGTCTGTATTATATTCTTCCTTACTATAATAATCATCTCTATCGTCAGTCTGTATCATTTTCTTCCTTACTATAATAATAATCTCTATCGCAAGTCTGTATCATTATCTTCCTCACTATAATAATCATCTCTATTGTCATTCTGTATCATTTTCCTCCTCACTATATTAATCATCTTTATCGCTAGTCTGTATCCTTTTCTTCCCCACTATCATAATCATCTCTATCGCCAGTCTGTATCCTTTTCTTCCTCACAATAATAATCATCTCTATCGCAAGTCTGTATAATTTTCTTCCTCACTATAATAATCATATCTATCGCCAGTCTGTTTCATTTTCTTTCTCACCCTAAATAATCATCTCTATCGCCAGTCAGTATCATTTTCTTCCCTACTATAATAATCATCTCTATCGCCGGTCTGTATCCTTTTCTTCCCCACTATAATAATCATCTCAATCGCCAGTCTGTATCATTTTCTTCCTCACTATAATAATCATCTCTATCGCCAGTCTGTACCATTTTCTTCCTGACTATAATAATAATCTCTATTGCTAGCCTGTATCATTTTCTTCCTCACTATAATAATCATCTATGTCCCCAGTCTGTATCATTTTCCTCTTTACTATAATAATTATCTCTAACGCCAGTCTGTATCATTTTCTTGATCTCTACTGGACTACTTGGATTTTACCGCAGCTAAGTGTTTTTTTTATTTTTTATTATTATTATTTCGTTTTATTTGTTTAATTTGTGTACTATTTGTCCGTTGAGGAAGGCTCTTTGCCGAAACGTTCGCTGTTGTGTCACGTCTTGTCAGGCCTACTAGTACCCTGTTTTTATATTATACATTTATCTATCATTTTCTTCCTCACTATAATAATCATGTCTATTACCAGTCTGTATTATTTTCTTCCTTACTATAATAATCATCTCAATCGTCAGTCTGTATCATTTTCTTCCTTACTATAATAATCATCTCTATCGCAAGTCTGTATCATTATCTTCCTCACTATAATAATCATCTCTATTGCCAGTCTGTATCATTTTCTTCCTCACTATAATAAACATCTTTATCGCTAGTCTGTATCCTTTTCTTCCCCACTATAATAATCATCTCTATCGCAAGTCTGTATCCTTTTCTTTCTCACAATAATAATCATCTCTATCGCAAGTCTGTATCATTTTCTTCCTCACTATAATAATCATCTCTATCGCCAGTCTGTTTCATTTTCTTTCTCACCCTAAATAATCATCTCTATCGCCAGTCTGTATCCTTTTCTTCCTTACTATAATAATCATCTCTATCGCCAGTCTGTTTCCTTTTCTTTCTCACCCTAAATAATCATCTCTATCGCCAGTCTGTATTATATTCTTCCTTACTATAATAATCATCTCTATCGTCAGTCTGTATCATTTTCTTCCTTACTATAATAATCATCTCTATCGCAAGTCTGTATCATTATCTTCCTCACTATAATAATCATCTCTATCGTCATTCTGTATCATTTTCCTCCTCACTATATTAATCATCTTTATCGCTAGTCTGTATCCTTTTCTTCCCCACTATCATAATCATCTCTATCGCCAGTCTGTATCCTTTTCTTCCTCACTATAATAATCATCTCTATCGCCAGTCTGTATCATTTTCTTCCTCACTATAATAATCATCTCTATCGCCAGTCTGTATCCTTTTCTTCCTCACTATAATAATCATCTCTATCGCCAGTCTGTATCATTTTCTTCCTCACTATAATAATCATCTCTATCGCCAGTCTGTATCCTTTTCTTCCTCACTATAATAATCATCTCTATCGCCAGTCTGTATCCTTTTCTTCCTCACTATAATAATCATCTCTATCGCCAGTCTGTATCCTTTTCTTCCTCACAATAATAATCATCTCTATCGCAAGTCTGTATCATTTTCTTCCTCACTATAATAATCATCTCTATCGCCAGTCTGTATCATTTTCTTTCT
The DNA here is from genome assembly GCA_944989445.1 of Ampullaceana balthica. NCBI lineage: Eukaryota > Metazoa > Mollusca > Gastropoda > Lymnaeidae > Ampullaceana > Ampullaceana balthica. The sequence goes on from CALYLW010001948.1 coordinate 40,275, forward strand.
CACCCTAAATAATCATCTCTATCGCCAGTCTGTATCATTTTCTTCCTCACTATAATAATCATCTCTATCGCCAGTCTGTATCCTTTTCTTCCCTCACTATAATAATCATCTCTATCGCCAGTCTGTATCATTTTTCTTCTCACTATAATAATCATCTCTATCGCCAGTCTGTATCATTTTCTTCCTCACTATAATAATCATCTCTATCGCCAGTCTGTATCCTTTTCTTCCCTCACTATAATAATCATCTCTATCGCCAGTCTGTATCATTTTCTTCCTCACTATAATAATCATCTCTATCGCCAGTCTGTATCCTTTTCTTCCTCACTATAATAATCATCTGTATCGCAAGTCTGTATCCTTTTCTTCCTCACTATAATAATCATCTCTATCGCCAGTCTGTTTCCTGTTTGGTAATATTTTTTTTCAGAAAAACCATAAATTTCCATTTACATGGTCATATTCACCAATGTTTTCCCTTAAATACAAATTATAATAACTATTATAATAACTAAACAAAGTCCACATATGTCTTTGTACTGATAACGACTAGCCACTCCCCATTTCCTGGCATCGAGAGTTTCAAATGTGTTTACTTTATAGTTTCCTTTACTCACACTTGACCTTTGTCTCTGTCACGATCACTAGCACATAATGAACAATGGCAGTGACGTCCCTTTTGTACATGATTGTTTCTCATGTTGTTTGGTCACTATGATTTTGTTCTAACGTCAAAGTGGATTACAAAAAGAAGAGTAAATGATCTTGTATACAACATAAGCAATGCTCACGGCCCGCGGGTAACATCCAGCCTTGAACACAATTATTTTATTTATGAGTCATCTTGATCACTGTACAATTATTTCAGGCATAATAAATAAATTTGAACATGCAATTTCGTACATCATTATTAAATTATTTTTGCATTTAAATCACATATACATACGCGTTTCCAACTTGGTATACTATTAAGAGATTGTGTCTAAATGTAAATAAGTTATTTGAAAGTAATGAATTGAGTTGGAAGTAATGTATTGTATTCAAAGTAATGTAGTGAGTTGAAAGTAATGAAATGAGTTTAAGATATTGTAGTTGTTAAAAATAATGTATGTGAGTTAAAGTACTATATTGAGTTAATATAATATAGCGAGTTGAAAGTACAATAATCGGGTATATGAAACAAGTATAAATACCTTTAACTAACATATCTAGTTGTCACCTTGGCAAAAATCAAACTAGTCAGTCTTGTAGATGGAAGAATGCACTTTTGAAGGAAACTTTTAAAAATATATTTTTCAAAATTGTTTTCGATTGAGACCTCTTACTTTTATCCTGTGTGATTTTTTATTTGTTTTTCCTTGTCTTTTTAATCTTACGTAACCTTTTTTTTTGGCGGCTGGATAGCGATGTCAATAGTGCGCTCGCCTTACAAGCTGAGGGGCGTGGGATCTAGCCAACGTTAAAGCTACAATAAAAATGTTGCTGAATGACTATCGCTAAAAAAGTCCTCCCCTGACCAGGAGAGGAGATGGGCGACGTCAAGGTTTACCAAGCCCCGAGAAAGTTCTAATGGAAACATTTAAGTGAAAGGTATTATGTTTTGAAGAGATCGATGATTGGTTATTGTAAGTGAATAAACAAATAAAATTACTTTAAATTGTAATTGGTCCAAAAGCCACGCACAATTTGGTAATTTATATATTGATGGATGCACGGTTGACATAGACTAAAGGATCATTGTAAAAAAGAAAATGTCATCTTTTTGTCAGTGTTATATTGTTATTTTAGGAGGAATACTTCTTTCATAATGTATTTAACTTCCTTGTAAAGCCAGTGTTTCTCAAGCTTTATAAGTAGTTAAGTCGTAGATTTATTATGTGGTCACATTACATTTGGGTGTCAAGATTTCCATTTCAATAAATTCTTATCTGTATTTGATGTTGTTGTTTTGTCATGAGACAGTTGAGAAACACGTCTAAGAAAACATGGAGACGGATAAGAGTCTACGCCTTAAAGGGCATGTATAGCCCCGAGCTACTTATTGAAAGATGTCCTGAATGTGTTAAGGGCATGTATAGCCCCGAGCTACTTATTGAAAGATGTCCTGAATGTGTTAAGGGCATGTATAGCACCGAGCTTCTGATTGAAAGATGTGATGAATGTGTTAAGGGCATGTATAGCCCCGAGCTTCTGATTGAAAGATGTGATGAATGTGTTAAGGGCATGTATAGCCCCGAGCTACTGATTGAAAGATGTCCAGAATGTGTTAAGGGCATGTATAACCCCGAGCTACTGATTGGAAGATGTGATGAATGTGTTAAGGGCATTTATAGCCCCGAGCTTCTGATTGAAAGATGTCATGAATGTGTTAAGGGCATGTATAGCCCCGAGCTACTGATTGAAAGATGTCCAGAATGTGTTAAGGGCATGTATAACCCCGAGCTACTGATTGAAAGATGTGATGAATGTGTTAAGGACATGTATAGCCCCGAGTTACTGATTGAAAGATGTCCTGAATGTGTTAAGGACATGTATAGCCCCGAGCTACTGATTGAACGATGTCCTGAATGTGTTAAGGGCATGTATAACCCCGAGCTACTGATTGAAAGATGTCCTGAATGTGTTAAGGGCATGTATAGCCCCGAGCTAATGATTGAAAGATGTCCTGAATGTGTTAAGCTTGAAAGGACATGTATAGCCCCGAGCTACTGATTGAAATATGTTCTGAATGTGTTAAGCTTATAATCTTATTGTCTTATGTCTTATTGTATTAATGTTTTATTGTTGTTTTTGTGCCTGGATGTCCCCAATCAATTTTTGGTGAAGCTTTTCATCCCTCCAGACCTTTGACCTTTGACTTGCTGTTTCGGATGACTTTTGTGGGGAAGATTATTAACATTTACTACCGGCAGTGTCAGCCATCTTTGTTGATGTTAGATCATCTCTCTTGGCGATTAAAGACATTGTCAGTAGCACGTCCCGATAAAACAATAGTGGGCGATCTGTTGTTACACACAGGCCATCGTCTACTGTGATGATGACTGTCATGTGGACTAACTGAAATATTATTTCATGTGTAGCCTTGAAGAGTTGTTTTAAAGAGACGCTTTGCCAGAAGCGTATCTGTCATGTGGATGTAAAAAAGCATGGACACATTTCCCAAGGTCAACGCTCAGTCTCTTGACCCTATGACAAGAGTAACACTACAACTATCCAGGAGACGTTCTTTTTTTTCAAAGAGAACTGTATCGACAGAGAGGCGATGAAGTGCGGTGATCTCGATTTGTCTGACTAATTGAATTAAGAATATATAGTAGCTCATGATGTCTGGAATATAAGTTTCATTCATTAGTCTGCAGTTTTGAATATTTTAGATTGTGTCTAAATTTTTTAATAAATTAGAGGAACTTAAATCACGATTTTTTAAATTGATTTTTTTAAAGTTTATAATTATTTTTTTTAAGCTTTCATAATATCTATGAATTAATAATCATGTTAAAAGGCTTAAATAGTTTAAAGTATATGCTGCTTGGTTAATAATAGTTTCTTAATCTTATTAAAAGAAATATGCATTGAAAATTTTACCGTCAATTTTTGGTAGCATTTAAAAAAGTTATAACATAAAATTGTATAAATCCAAGTTGCCAAAGAATGCAAAACTATAACATTTTAACGTTGAATTTTCCAATATGGTAAAAGTATAAGTAGAAAGAACTATCGGAACACACAACGCAGGCCAAAATTTTAAGCTAAAAATCAGTGAGGTAGCTAGAGGAAAATCAAGTAAATCTGCAGCAATTTTAAAAACAACAACATTTGTCACAATTCTGAGATTGCGGCAAACTTTGTGTTCTTGACACTCCTCATACATCCCTAGATGTGTCAAAACATAAATAGTACTAAAGTTTTAAAAGAAATACGTGACAATTAAAGTTCTTCTACTTTTGAGTGATTATTTTGTCTTTTGTCGAAAGAGTTTTAGGCCCGTTTTCTTTTTCTGTATTTATTTTATAGATAGTGTAGAATTAAAGTTAATCAGGAGGAAAACAGTTTCTCCCCCACTGGATTTATCTTAAAACTAATCCAGATGGAGGAAGACTTTGTGTGGGGGATGATTTAGTTTGCAAATCAGAAATACCTGGGATCACAAAGTTAGTCTTAGATTGGAGGTTTAATTGCTCGAAACTAATATTATCATTGTTTTTTAAAATAAATACAATAGGTTAAAAATCATTGACTGTAAGCAGGATATACAGCAACATGAAATATAGTTACAATAAACTAGATGTCGTAGAGTAATAATATAAAAACTGAAATGTATAGGACATTGGATTGTAATCTTTCGTTTCATTATTGAAAACAAACAAAAATATTTAAAGCAAGAATTACAAAAAATTAATAAATAAATAAACATAAAACAAAATATATTTCGGCTAATATCCTTACTCAACGAAAGACCTTGCAAAAACTTTTTAAAAAGTGACGTGGAATATAAAATAAAATTAAATTTTATTACAACAAAAAAAAACAACAAGAAACCAGACAAACTTAGATGTGGTTTTATTTTTCGATGTCCAATATTATTTTAGTTTAAAAACAGTATAAAACACTGAAAATTTTAAAATTCTACTAAAGAAAAATAAGGATGAAAATAAACCGTAAATTTTCCATGGATTCATCATGTATTTAACAGTTAGAGTAATAGGGATCTTCTTATCTTATCTTATCTATACAGACGCTCCTTCTATGCAGAAGATAAATTGCGTTACCAGACCATGACATATGATCTGTTGGCAAGTGATGCAGCGTTCACAGGCCACTGCTATGTGGGTTCCACGCATTACCCAGCCGCATAACTAGTGTTAGGTACCCATTCGAAATAAGGCTAAAAATACAGTTTACCGTACATTTTCCATGGATTCATCATGTATTTAACAGTTTTGAGAGTAAAGTTTGCACAATTTAAATCAAGCGGTTCTCATATTTTTTTTTACTTTCATTCAATTGAACTATTTATCTAGGTTACGTAATTATTTATTTTTACTGTCAACACTTTGCCAATTATTTTTAATTAAAAGTATAAGTGCCAACTCGAACTGAATAACAGTTTTATGTCATTTATTCGTGACATCACATATATAATTAAAACACTTATTACTATAGCGAAATTATTTACGTAGAAATGTTATTTAGTATAACACATACAATTTATTTTAATTAAATATTTCATGTTGTAAAATTGTTTTATTATCAAGTGATAGAAAGTATTTTATCAATATATTAAGTCATTAAACTTTTTTAAGGGGCGCGATGGTCTAAGTGGTAGCGCACTGGACTATCGATCCGAGGCTGATCCCGAGTCGTAGATTCCAGCCCAGGTATTGCAAGGCCCCTGGGGCATTGTGCTGGCCACACATTCCCCTGCTCGTTAGTGGTGGCTAAAACGTGTGAACGCTACTTCACTTGCCTTCGTCATGGACTGAAGAGGGGTCATTTTTTGTTGTAAACACGTTTGACATTCACTAAAGCTACCAACCATTTTCAAATCAAAATAATAAATGAGAACTCTTCAACGTCACACAATGCGGATCTTTACTGTACCACAAGTAGAGTTTGGAGGCACAAGTTAAATGATCAAAAACTTGAGAGGGAAAAAGCGCGACTCGTTTGTCCCGGGTTTAAAATAAGGTTTTCTGTAGAAGCGTACAAAACTATTTATTTGCATGCAATAAAAGAATACATTTAACTTAAAGCAATGTGATAGACAACATTTTTGGCAATTTCATTTGGAGTGTGTACACAAAGATTTTCCTCTTTGCCAACTCTGGAGCAGGCAGCATACAAATGTCCATGAGAAAAGCATGGTGTCTGCAAGTCTTTACCAGCAATCCCAAGAAACTGGGTGATAATATATATAATATTTTTACCTGTTACCATCGCAAAATGATACATAACAACAACCGAAAGTTTCATGCTTCTACCTACACGGGAAATATGATGATATTTATTTTTATTTTTTATAAAGCACATATTAGGAAAAATCTATATTTTGGGCCACCGGCAACCAGTATCTTATATATATGGAACGGAACCTGTTTAAGAACTTTTCCCATTTAATTTTGTGTCTATGGCATCCGTCCATCCTCATGGGATGATGGCGTTTCCTCCTGCTCCTCTACCCCACTTCCCCTTTCTCCTGGCCCTTTTCTCCTCGCTCTTGACTGTAAGGGAGGCTTCCGTGACTTGGATGCCCTCGCGTACTTTAGCCCGCCAGGAGGTGCGTTCCTCAGCAATGGTTTCCCACGTTTTATGGTCTATCTGCGCCAGACTCATGTCTTTCTTGCAGACATCCTTGAAGCGCAAGCAGGGGCGTCCTCTCTTCCGCATACCAGTTGCCAGCTCACCGTAAAGCAGGGCTCTTGGAATGCGCTCCGAGTTCATCCTGCGGACATGTCCCAGCCACCGCAGGCGCCTGTCACTCAGGATTGAGTGCATGCTCAGCATATGACTCCTTTTGTGTATGTTAACCGAATTTCACGTTATTTGGTTGTCTGGATCTTGAGTTATTAGGGAACATACAAACACAACAAATGCTTCTTATATGTGTAACATTTGGGCCCCGAGCCCCCCAGTTAGTGATAATTTTTTTTTCGACTGCTACCATCACGAGAGGCTACTCAACAACTTTCCAAAGTTCATGTTTCTACCTTCAAAGAAGTATGAGGAATTAGTGTTGATTCAGTTTCATATAGACCATATAAGGCACACAAAAAAACGGTTTTGGGCCCCGGCCACCCATGAGTGAAATTTTTTAAATTATTTTGCGCCAATTATCGCCATAAGAGTGTATTCAGCAAGTTCTTAAAGTTTCATGCTTCTACCTTCATGGGAATTTGAAGAATTAGTGTTGAGTCAGTTTTAAATATAAGAAAAAAAACTACATTAGGGCCCCCGGCCCCTAGTAACTGATAATTTATATAATTTTTTTACATGCTACCATTGCCAAATGATACTTAACAACCACCGAAAGTTTCATGCTTCTACCTACACGGGAAATAGGATAATTTTTTATTTATATTTTTTATCTAGCTCATATAAAAAAAACTACATTAGGGCCCCCGGCCCCCAGTAAGTGAGAATTTATATAATTTTTTTAACCTTTATCATCGGCAAAGATTAACATAAATACAACAAAAACCGTTTCATAACATTTAGTTCACAACAAAAACACACACACTCACTGATCCACACATGTGCACACAAATACTTAAACGCACACCCACAGCGGTATATTAACAATAAAAAAAAATACATTAAAATAACCACTGCTCTTTTCACTTTGTTTCCTATTTACAAATTAATATGAACTCAAACTATGACGTCACGTCACATTATTTTGCCATCTTGTTAATCTCGACACCAAAATGTTTATTATTTTACGTCTTAATGTTCAATAATTTTTATTTTATATAGCTCATATTAAGAAAAACTACATTTTGGGCCCCCGGCCCCAAGTATCTTATATATATGGATCGAAACCTGTCTAATAACTTTTCCGGTATAATTTTGTGTACGTGTACCAAATTTCACGTTATTTGATTGTCTGGATCTTGGGTTATAAAGGAACATTCAGGCAACAAATGCGTCTTATATGTATATATAGATAGATAATATTTTAAGCGCATGAGTTGGTCTTAACATCGCAATCTTCATTCACATTACTCGGAATCCACGGCAAGGTCGCCTTTCCTCTCAACTCATTGTAGTTTTCGCCGCATTATCTAAGATGACGTCAATCAAGTTGTTGCTACATTGCTCTCCTTTGAGGATCTCGTTAGTAAATCTAGAGTCCCAATAAACGAATGTGTTAAATCTAGAGTCCGAATAAACGATAGTTTTAAATATAGAGTCAGAATAAATGATCGTGTTAAATAAATAGTCTGAATAAACGAATGTGTTAAATCTAGAGTCCGAATAAACGAATGTGTTAAATCTAGAATCCGAATAAACGAATGTGTTAAATCTAGAGTCCGAATAAACGACCGTGGTAAATCCTACATGGCTCAAATGCTGCAGTGTATTATGCACACATTCCCCACTTTAAAGACTTTCGTCCTTATTACATGAGACAATTTAGATTAAGACTCTGTTTGGTCTCTTTCTGTTTTAAGCTCCTTTTGCAATATGCCTATTCAAGGATAACACCTTTTCTATTTCTGAGTACATCGACTTTAGTCGTTTGCATGGGACTTGAATTTGTTCATCTTCCCCATACCAAAAAGCGAGTATTCAGGTACCAAACCTTTCAGTAGTCTACCACGTTAAGTTTTCAGCATAAGCTATCACACTATGCTTTATATACATTTAAGGTCTTCTTAAGATGTAAGATTTTTATAGACGGTTCGAACTGCCATCGTTTTTATCTTACCGTTTTTTTCGTGCCTTCTTTCGTTCACATACGAGATCTGCCAAAATTTGGTTCTGGTTTGTTTGGAACTTGTTTTGTTTTTACATCCAATACTAGCATATCTAAAATAGCACATCCTCGGTATGGCCGTTACTAGCATATTTAAAATAGCACTCAAAATTCATTGTTTGCTTTCTCAATATACTCAGGTTTATCTGGACTGTCAGGTGAGTCCTTCCTTTCATCGACTTTACTCAATTTCCTCAAATCTTCTTTTCTAAACAGCCTTGTCTACTTGTGAAGCATGCCTTCAACAGAACAATGTCAATAATTATGATGATGGGCAAACACTTGCTACCAACTTCCAGCAAGATACTAATATATCCTCATCAAAATTTGCAGGGAGGTTATTCTCATTTTTGGTCAGATATCAGTCTGGCAAAGCATCTTAAATGGGGACATTAAACCTGAGCATCTTAAATGGGGACATTAAACATGACCATCTGGTCATGTAAGACGGAATTGATAAACCATTTAAACAAAATTCAAACTGTTTATTCAGGATATTACTCATTAAGCAAAAACCTCTTAGAAATCTTGACTCGTAGATAATTGCTAGTAAGGTACATAAGTAGACATTTTTTTTAAAAAATCACAATTCATTATTATTTCCCCTACCTATGATGATTCTCCATAAATATACGTGTGTCTACAACAGTGGTTCTCAAACTTTTTTTGGCCTACCGCCAACTTTCCAGTAAAAATATTACTTAGCGCCCCCCGAATTTTTTTATTATTATTGCTTAGAATTTTTGATATATTTTTAAAATGTTATTCCCAGCATTTGATTCGAATCTAGAGATATATAATCGGTTTTATGGCTTCAGAATCATTAGTCATTAATTGTTAACATATCTGTTCGAAACTACATTTCTGCTCAACGGAATTGGCTTTTGTTTACGATTTACATTTCGAATGGATTTGAAAATTTGTGATTTAAAAGGAAATATTCGTTTATTTAACAATGATTGCTACCAAAGAAATTAAGATTGAGGACGAATATATTTTTAAATGACGAATTAACTGTTAAATATTGCTTAACGAGCGTTGGGATAAAAGCAGCCTGCTTGCTGTGCCATGAGTGAGTGAGCGTCTTTAATGAGTGCGACTTAAAAAGATACCCCCAAACAAACCATTTGTGTTTCAGGCACAATTTAACGAACCAAGAGAGAAAAGGAAAATGCAAGAAGTTTGTTAATAATTTAAAGAAGCAGCAAAATGTTTCCACCAAAAGTCTTAAATACAAGATGCTGCAACCGAAGCCAGTTTGGAGATATCTCATAAGATCGTAAAACGGAACAAGCCTTTTTCTGACAGTGAATTTATCAAGAAATGCTTGACATATGCAGCAAGCGTTATGTGTCCAGAATAGAAAACATAATTTGACACCATTTCTCTATCAAGGGAACTTCAATCAGACGTTTTGAAAAAAAAGTGACAATTTGATGCATCAACTTCGAGATGCAAGCAAAGACTTTTTTGGTACTCTCGCATTGGATTAAAGTACCAATGTATAGGAACAGAACAATTTTTGATATTTATACGGCGAATACATCCTCGATTCGAGCTTAACGAAGAATTACTCTGTGTTGAGGCTCTCAAAGACACAACTACAGAACAGGATTTATTCAATGCTGTTGAGAACTGTGTTGAAATAACTGGGTTGGTGTGGAACAAGATGGCCAGTGTAATAACCGATGGAGCGCGAGCTTTAATTGGAAAAAGTAGTTTGAACGATAAAATTAAAGAATTTTAGCCTGACCACACACTCTTACCTCTCCATTGTGGCAACCATCAGGATAGTCTGTGTAAGGCTGTGTTGAATTTCAAGCAGTTGTTTGTAAGATAAACGCTGTAAAGGCCAGTGAACTTAATCACAGGTGTAAAAAGCACTGTTTGAAGATTTGAATATTATATTATCTACCACGGCAGTGTCCGCTGGCTGAGCCTGGGCAAGTTATTGAGGCGAGTATGAGATCTCAAGGAAGAAATAGTTATGTTGCTGGAGATGAAGGGTTTGTTTGTGATTTTGTTACTTCCATAGTTAATGAAAAGTGAAAGTCAGACTTCATGTTTGCCATTGACATTATGGAAAATTTGAATGAACTGAATGTCAAACTTCAGGGCAATGGCTTGTTTTCACATGAAATTTATGTATATGTTAAATCATTTCAGACAAAACTCTCCCTGTTCTCCAGACAAGCAGGTGAAAACAGGTTTTGACATATTCCTTTGCTAAAACAGAAAACCGTTTCTTGTAAAATGGCTGACACTTACAAGGCTCAGTTGGATGCCTTTGCTATGAAATTTGAAAGGAGGTTCCAAGACGACAAGAACCTGGAACCACTCTTCAATATCCTCAATTCGCAATTTAGTGCAGAAGCTGATTAAGCCCCAGAGGATATATACTGTTAGAACTGCTTAACCTAAAAGCTGATTATGACCTGAAGGAGAAGTTAAAGTTAGTTTTTCTGCTAGAGTTTTTTCTGTTTTACTTTAGTTGCTTTTGCTAGGTGCGCATTTCCACACTTTAAAAAACTTTGCTGTCAAAATTTAGCCACTATTTGGGTCCACGTACATCTGTAAGCAAGCTTTTTATTGTATGAAAATAAATAAGTCTAAGAATAGAGCTATGTTGACTGACTGCAATTTGAATGCATTCATAAGAATAATAAACAGTAACCTGGTTCCACAATTCAAGAATAGTTCAACGCACACACACACATACACAATTTCGAAATCATATAAATGAGACAATGAACCTGGTTTGCTTCTATCAATTTAGAAATACATGCTTTATTTTAGTCAGCAGAAATCTTAAGTAACCGTGATTGACTATTTTCATTTTAAAAAAAATAGTTACCGCACTGAATCTACTTTCCACTAATTATGATGAAGGAAATGTAATTACGAAATTTTAAATTATGGCCCATACTTCAGGATCTCCTTTTCCAGTCAATATTGTTAATAGCGGCGTTTAAATTTAAATTTAAAACTAAATTAATTATGCTTAGCTATTTTTTGGAATAAGTTTGCAAATATTTATCAAATACTAGTTCCTAGCAAATGTGTTCTTCCTTTGTGAACCGGACATATGGCAAAAGTAAAGCTTTATTTCCTGGCAAAGTTGACTCCTTAAGTTTAATCGAAAACAGAGATGTTTTAAAGAGCTACACAATGTATCTTCAACACCTTGAGCCTTTTCATCAGTTCTGATTTGAACTGTATTATTGCTAAACGAATTTTTCTTGATAATATCAGATGCGTGCTTATGTACCACAGACAGTATTAATTCACTTATAGACGGTATAATTTGTTATTTACCAATAGTATGAGATTTACCCGATTTGACAATCATTAACAAAATATTGTAAGAAGCTAGCAAGCCATTACCACCTTGTGTGATTGCTGCTGAAAAGAGTTTGTCTAAGTCAGTTGTTTGATAAATTTCTACTTTAATGTTTGAAAATTATATAAATCCTTATCTTTTTTATCCCCGTTAATTTTATTTCAAATGTTCTTGCAGTCTGGAAGTGCGCGATTGCACATATTAAAAATACCAACTAAATGAAAATGCGGTAACCAAATAAATGTCCAAAACGTTTTTTTAAAAGAAAGATAGAGCCTTATGAGCAGAATACATAAATCATATTTTTCTAAATTTTCTCTTCCTTTTTATGCTTTCACCGCCCCCTTACGGTTATTCACCGCCCCCAAATTGACCCGTGGCCTTCACCGCCCCCTGGATCGCTTCAGCGCCCACAAGGGGGCGGTAGAGCCCACTTTCCGAATCACGGGTCTACAATGTTGGCTTGAACAAAAAAGGGACACAAAAGAAATAAAAAGACAAAAACAAACGATTAATTAATTACATAAAGAAATAAAAATAGTTTAGGGATTTTCCAAAAAAAAACAACAATTAAATACAATAATAATAAATTACATGATGGTATAGTGTCAGGTATAATATGTATTTCTATATTGTTACACAACTTTGTCAAGTATTTCATATTCAGTGGCGTAGATAGGATTTTTTAGGTGTTTTGGGGCCCAAGGGGCTTAACCTCTTTGGGGGCCCCACATACATGGCGGTAGCGTAATATTTAAGGCTTAAAAAAATAGACACTAATTTGCCCCCACCCCCCCAAGTGGGGACCCGGGAAAACTTTCGAATTTTGTCCCCCTCCCCCTCCAATAGATATGCACTGTTCCTTTTTACTGAACAAAAAATATAATATTTGTATAGCAACAAGTTCTATGTGTTGATGTGTTGATCCATTGATATTTTTGTAAGTAGCTAAACCCTAGAGAAATTGTTTTTTTTCTGTTTATTTTTTCAGTTAAAAAATTGTTTTATTTCGTGCGTGTGGAGGGAGAGGATCGGGTTATTTCCGTACATGTATTTTTATTTTATTGTCTACCATATTTAATATCTTATACAAGTATTTTAGACTGTTTTATTCATACAAGTATTTTAGATTGTTTGTTTATACAAGTATTTTAGATTGTTTATACAAGTATTTTAGAATTTTTATACACGTATTTTAGATTGTTTATACAGGTATTTTGGATTGTTTTGATTTTATAGTTTGAATTTAATTGTGCTTAAAGATGTCTTCAAAATAAAATATAGTTAAAATAAAATGAATTCAACATTTTTAAAAATATGTTAATTTACTAGAATGTGAAATCAATGAGAACCCTGAGCTTGTTTCTCTGCAATGAGACGGTTCCCTCTGGGGGTAATGGCAGACAATGAGATGGTTCCATCTGGGTGTAATGGCAGACAATGAGATGGTTCCATCTGGGGTAATGGAGACAATGAGATGGTTCCATCTGGGGTAATGGAGACAATGAGATGGTTCCATCTGGGATAATGGAGACAATGAGATGGTTCCATCTGGGGTAATGGAGACAATGAGATGGTTCCATCTGGGGGTAATGGCAGACAATGAGATGGTTCCATCTGGGGGTAATGGCAGACAATGAGATGGTTCCATCTGGGGTAATGGAGACAATGAGATGGTTCCATCTGGGGGTAATGGCAGACAATGAGATGGTTCCATCTGGGTGTAATGGCAGACAATGAGACGGTTCCATCTGGGGGTAATGGCAGACAATGAGACGGTTCCATCTGGGGGTAATGGCAGACAATGAGACGGTTCCATCTGGGGGTAATGGCAGACTATGACACCCGAATTGTACTGCTTATGTCCATTTTACTCCCTTGTTTTATTTTTGTTGCTGTCACTGCAAAAAAAAACCTTCTTCACACAGATAGGATGTCGGAAATGGCAATAGGGATTTAATTGATTTGGTGGCAATCTCTGGATATTTCAACATCACTTTAACCCAGAAGACATGAAGAGTTGTTTTCTCGAACGTAGTTTTAAGGCCACCGTCATTTGCAATATCAAGCAGTTCAACTTCTTATTGCACAGTCATTTTAAATTCCCTTGGTTTGTTGACAAATGGGTCACGGATATATTTCCTATAAGTTCTTGAGTCTTTTATGGTTGGGAAGTAGCGCTCAAACACTTTTAAAAGCAAATACATGTGATAGTGCAAAAACTAGGACAAAGAGTTCTCAGACTCAGTCTCACCTAGAATCCACGCTAATGTTTGAAACATATCCAAAATGCCTTTGTTCACGCGCCATTCCCACAACTCCAGTTTGGCTTTAAATGCAGCTACTTTGTCAGCTACTTGAAAACAGTTCTCATTTTCCCCCGAAGCGACAGATTGAGTTCATTGAGCTGGCTGAATATGTTCCACAGGTAAGCAATTTTTTCAACCCATACCTTGTCACTAAAATGTGCTACCAGCGGTGACTTCATTTCTGAGAGAAATATTTGCAATGGCTCTCGTAATTAAAATACTCTGTTAGCTAATTTACTCTGGACAACCATCTTATTTATGTGTACAAAAGAATGCATCTGTGCTCTTCAACCCTCTCCTCACATAGCTGCTCAAACAGGTGTGAGTTAAAGGGTGCGTGCTTTCATGTGGTTAATAGCTTCAACGACATCAATCAATACACTGTTGAATTATTGGGACATTTTTCGGCTTGCCAACATTTTCTGTGAATGATACAATGCGTAGATTCACTTTCATGTGCAACCTCCTTAATCCTTTCGAATCCCGTCTTTGAAGAGATATTAATGAAATTTAGGAATACAAAAACGAAATACGAAAAAAACTGAAATAGTAGTGGATCAGCTGGCCAAGATGGGTGACACATCAAAATCGCGCACGATAAAAGAGCGCCGACATAAGAGCGCAAAGATTGATTGTTGTGCTTGTCCAATCTGCGCTAATGTGTCATTGATGTTCTTTGGACGCGGTGGCGGACCACCAGGTCTCCGAGGACCACATTTTGGGGACCACTGGTATAGAGTATGGGGTCATGTCTCCGGCTTTGTAAGGATGCAGTTAAGTACTGCAATTATATGTTGCTAACAGCAAAGGGATAAATATTGCTGAAAGGGTAAAGTGATCATGGCGTCAATTATAGGTTCTAGCAGAATATGGTGTAGCTGATCCCTTTTCATGTGTGTTGTAGGCGTTCTCACATAACAAAATCTTTCGTGCAATAATTCCTTGAGACCCTAATGTCAATAGAATAACTTTAATACAGAAATATTCAATATTTACACGAACACTGTATACATACATACAAATGAGTTTTCGCATCATGGATACATTGTCGACACAGTCGGCCATCTTTTTCTCACTCTAGAATCTCCCTTCCCGCGCTTTCTCTCACGTGACCTCTGTCATCAATCTCGTGATTCTCACGTTACATTCACCCCCATCCTTCAAAAAAATATTTTTATGAAATAAAACATTTTTGGTCTTAATACAATAAAATTAATATATATTCAAATATTCATCACCAATGGACACTCACTGCGTTACGCACAATATCTAGACATGAAAATCAAGAAAAATAATTGCTTGCAGGGCTTCAACAGTCTACCTGTACTGAAAAACATAAACTGAAATTTTAAAACACCAGTAATTTTGTGTAATTAAAATAACTTTTAACAATCAATATTCATAAAATTAAATATATTATCCAGTGGAATTCAAACATTGCTCCTTTTCCTTTGTTCTGCAAATAATAATACTAATATTAATACAGTCCTTGGTTTTCTTGTTTGTGAATTCACAGAATGTCTATATTTATTGTCATTCTACTTAATATGCCAGCAACCACATTGTCATTTCCCTTCACAGGTTTAATGTCAAATCTGTAGACGGCTAATATCATAGCGCATCGATTTATTTTTGCGTTGCTTATTTTCTTCTTGTTGAATGCCAAACGTGGTTTATTGTCTGTCAGGAGTGTGAATGTTCAACCTAGTAGGTATTCTTGCAGTTTTTGTAGAGCCCACACTATGGCTAAACATTCTCTCTCTCTCTATGGTGCTGTAGTTACGTTCTGTTTTTGTCACATTTCTGCTCAGATATTTTATTGGATGGAGAATACCATCATGTACTTGCATAAAACACGCTCCATATGCAATAGACTATGCAATCTCCTGAAAACTGAAATTTTCAAACACCTGTGTGTTTTGAAATTTCTGTAAGTTGGTGAACAATTTCTTCATAGTTTGCATTAAAAGGTCTATAACAGTTACATAGAGCTTGAACTTGTTTCTTAGATTTTCGGACTGACAGGTTAAAGATCTTGTCGTTGTCTGCAGTGGGAGTGACTTTACCACCTCCTATTCTGTATCCCAGAAAATCAATATCTTTCTTTCCAATGTTAATCTTTTCCGCTGAGATTGTAACATTATGTTTTCTGTGTCTATCCAATACAGCTTCAACTGTGTGGATATGCGTTTCCCAATCTTTCCCATTCTGCTGTGTACCACAATGGTTGTGCCACCTGACTCACGAAGACACATACATTTTCTTTTTTTTTATATAAATTGGGTAGAATTTCAGTTTTCCATGACTAAAAATAGTGGCTACAGTATTACTAGATTTTGTTTCTTCTTGTTTCATCTTTCCTCTATCATCTACATCTTGGTAGTCATTCGTTCTCCATGGCTGATCATAATCTCACTATATTGAGTTATGATTATATCTGTCTCTCTGTGACGAAATTTATGGAGTTACCATCGGATGCTACACCACCCCTTGTAAACATACAAGGAAAAGTAACTCTTATCATTCTCTTGACGCATGTGCCCAGTGAAGCTAACCGATTATGCATTCAAAAGTGGGGATAACGCAAGGGGCCGGTCATGTGATCGTTAAATGACGAGATCCAATCAGAACTAGTTGGACGGCGCCGCTCATATATGAATGGCTGACACCCCAAAAACCCTGTCTCTTTCTCTACCAAGTGCGTGTGAAGATAATATTGAATTGTTCCATTCTAATACGGACCCGATAGTTATTTCATTTGGAAGGCGAGAGACGGCAATTCCATTACCAGAGTCTAAAGTAAGATTAACTCTAACTCACATGTCTATTTATGTAATATATCATTACCCGCTATTAGTTACATATGATTTTGGATAAATAATCACTGTTCATAATTGTTAAAATAAAGTCTGCACCCGTGGTGATAGACGACCAATTACAGCGTTAAATAGTAATTAATGTTTATGTAAAATTCTAAAATCCAATTTTGATACCTTGCTCTGAAGGCTCACTGGCTTAAAAGCGGACAAAATACATATCGAAACTATAGAAAACTACACTAAGTTTATTTTCTATTTTAGTCTTGTTCCTTTTGCACCCGGCGAGTCCGGTGAGCTACCTTGACCAACAACACAGGCAAGGAGCATCCCGACCCCGCCATGACACCAAAGGTAATTGTTGTTACGTGAAACAAGGCTTAGGCAAGTCAGGGACGAGTTCACCCCTTGTTGTCTCTGGTCCGTCCACCAGCATCAAGGTAAGTCAGGGACGAGTTCACCCTTTGGTTGTCTCTGGTCCACCATCATCAAGGCAAGTCAGGGACGAGTTCACCCCTTGGTTGTCTCTGGCCCACCAGCATCAAGGCAAGTCTGGGACGAGTTCAGCCTTTGGTTGTCTCTGGTCCACCATCATCAAGGCAAGTCAGGGACGAGTTCACCCTTTGGTTGTCTCTGGTCCACCATCATCAAGGCAAGTCAGGGACGAGTACACCCCTTGGTTGTCTCTGGCCCACCAGCATCAAGGCAAGTCAGGGACGAGTTCACCCTTTGGTTGACTCTGGTCCACCAGCATCAAGGCAAGTCAAGGACGAGTTCACCCCTTGGTTGTCTCTGGCCCACCAGCATCAAGGCAAGTCTGGGACGAGTTCAGCCTTTGGTTGTCTCTGGTCCACCATCATCAAGGCAAGTCAGGGACGAGTTCACCCCTTGGTTGTCTTTGGTCCACCATCATCAAGGCAAGTCAGGGACGAGTTCACCCCTTGGTTGCTTCTGGTCCACCAGCAGCAAGGAAAGTCAGGGATGACTTCACCCTTTGGCTGTCTCTGGTCCACCAGCATGAAGGCAAGTCAGGGATGACTTCACCCTTTGGCTGTCTCTGGTCCACTAGCATCAAGGCAAGTCAGGGATCACTTCACCCTTTCAGCTGTCTCTGGTCCACCAGCATCAAGGCAAGTCAGGGATGACTTCACCCTTTGGCTGTCTCTGGTCCACCAGCATCAAGGCAAGTCAGGGATGACTTCACCCTTTGGCTGTCTCTGGTCCACCAGCATCAAGTCAAATCAGGGATGACTTCACCCTTTGGCTGTCTCTGGTCCACCATCATCAAGGCAAGTCAGGGATGACTTCACCCTTTGGCTGTCTCTGGTCCACCAGCATCAAGGCAAGTCAGGGATGACTTCACCCTTTGGCTGTCTCTAGTCCACCAGCATCAAGGCAAGTCAGGGATGACTTCACCCTTTGGCTGTCTTTGGTCCACCAGCATCAAGGCAAGTTAGGGATGACTTCACCCTTTGGCTGTCTCTGGTCCACCAGCATCAAGGCAAGTCTGGGACGAGTTCACCCTTTGGTTGTCTCTGGTCCACCAGCATCAAGGCAAGTCAGGGACGAGTTCACCCCTTGGTTGTCTCTGGTCCACCAGAATCAAGGCAAGTCAGGGACGAGTTCACCCCTTGGTTGTCTCTGGTCCACCAGCATCAAGGCAAGTCAGGGACGAGTTCACCCCTTGGTTGTCTCTGGTCCTCCAGCATCAAGGCAAGTCAGGGATGAGTTCACCCCTTGGTTGCTTCTGGTCCACCAGCATCAAGGCAAGTCAGGGATGACTTCATCCTTTGGCTGTCTCTGGTCCACCAGCATCAAGGCAAGTCAGGGATGACTTCACCATTTGGCTTTCTCTGGTCCACTAGCATCAAGGCAAGTCAGGGATGACTTCACCCTTTAGCTGTCTCTGGTCCACCAGCATCAAGGCAAGTCAGGGATGACTTCACCCTTTTGCTGTCTCTGGTCCACCAGCATCAAGGCAAGTCAGGGATGACTTCACCCTTTGGCTGTCTCTGGTCCACCAGCATCAAGGCAAGTCAGGGATGACTTCACCCTTTGGCTGTCTCTGGTCCACCAGCATCAAGGCAAGTCTGGGACGAGTTCACCCTTTGGTTGTCTCTGGTCCACCAGCATCAAGGCAAGTCAGGGACGAGTTCACCCCTTGGTTGTCTCTGGTCCACCGGCATCAAGGCAAGTCAGGGACGAGTTTACCCCTTGGTTGTTTCTGGTCCACCAGCATCAAGGCAAGTCAGGAACGAGTTCACCCTTTGGCTGTCTCTGGTCCACCAGCATCAAGGCAAGTCAGGGACGAGTTCACCCCTTGGTTGTCTCTGGTCCACCAGCATCAAGGCAAGTCAGGAACGAGTTCACCCCTTGGTTGTTTCTGGTCCACCAGCATCAAGGCAAGTCAGGGACGAGTTCACCCCTTGGTTGTTTCTGGTCCACCAGCATCAAGGCAAGTCAGGGATGAGTTCACCCCTTGGTTGTTTCTGGTCCACCAGCATCAAGGCAAGTCAGGGATGAGTTCACCCCTTGGTTGTTTCTGGTCCACCAGCATCAAGGCAAGTCAGGGATGAGTTCACTTTTGAGTACCAAATTATATGTTTGAGAATCACATTTATTTTAGAACCGTTTGGGGTGTAATTTCAGAGGTAATGTGAGTAGTGTGAGACACTAACTTTTGAGGGACAAAGAGTTGGAAACGCTGGTGATAGTCAGCTAAAGTTTATCAGGACGGAATAGGATACTTAGGCTAGGCCACTTTTGGAGGGATGCTATACATTTTACTTGGGTTAGACAAAGTCTGAGAATCGGATGTTGCATGAGTCACCAAAAGGTTATTGGGACTTAGGGCTGGACCAACTAGAAGAAAGATTGTCACATTTACCATCCATGGGACGAAAGGTTCACCCAATGGAATTGCTAGGAATTTAGGGCAGGCGTGGGTGAGCGGTCTTTATATACTGGGACATAAGACACATTCGTCCTCTGCATTCCAAACCCTTGTAGGACGTGTCTTGTGAAGGGAGCCTTGCTGGTGTGCAGGTTGGACTTAGATTATACTTAGTATATAGTCAAATGTATAATTGTTATGTTGAAGTATATGTAGTATTCTTTTATATACTGTATATTCATTATTGGCTAATCAGTTATATATGTATGTTATTTCAGCAAGTAAATGTAGGGTAGTGTTACCTACAGTGGAGCAAGTAAATGTAGGGTAGTGTTACCTACAGTGGAGCAAGTAAATGTAGGGTAGTGTTACCTACAGTGGAGCAAGTAAATGTAGGGTAGTCTTACCTACAGTGGAGCAAGTAAGCGTAGGGGCTAGCATAGCCAAGATTTCGTAGTATAGAAGTTTGAGCACCAGATGTGCCACTGGCAAAAGTGGGCAAGACAACCCTGAGCCGGACAGAAGACTACTGTTAGTAAACAGTGCAGCCAGCTGTGACGTCACTGGAGTCGTAGAGGGGCGTGGTGTTACCGGCCTCCCAGGCGATGAATGGGTTAATAGTATCGCTGACCACTAAGGCGGAACATGGACTGACCCCGTGACCTGAGACCGTGTGTGATGTGAGATCAGCAGACATACAAAGGGAGCTGGCCGATTAAGAAGTCATAGAATGTATTTGTGAAGTTAAGTTGTAATCTGATTGTATTTACTATTAGAGTTATTGAGCTATAGTCTATACATTATATTGTGTAATCTATTCCATTGTGTATTTATATGATTTACTTAATATATTCTCTCTGTTAATATATAAATTATATATTATATATTATATTATATATTTAATATATAAATATTCTCTCTGTTGTGTACAGAGGTGTTTTGTGTGTTTATTTATATGTATTAGGTATTGTAGCGTAGTTCTATACTAATACTTAATACTGGGGGCTAGAGCCGATTAGATGTAGATAATAGAAAGATAACGTTTGTAAGTAGTCTGGGAGCTCTATTAGCATCCCGTAATCTGTAACCCTAGACAACAAGAGTCATATACAAGTATTGATGTCTATAAAATATATACCCCAATATTTAACAGTGGGGATAATTTAATCGTATGTATCTTCATTAGTATAGTAACTTAATATTTAACAATAGTATATAGACATGAGTTCTTAACAGTATCCATTAGCCTCAATATTAAACACATATAACGTTTTTATTTAAATAATAAAGTTGAGTATCCATTAGCGTCAATATTAAACCACAAACAGTGTCAGACACTTAGATTTATCCACGTAATGTAACATTACTAACCACTAGGATTAAGACATATGCTTTTCTATAACCGCATTGTGACGTCACATTTATAAGTTCCTCCATATGATGACAAATTTCTCGGTGATATAAGAAGATTGGTTTGTTTAAATATCACACACTGAAACAATCACTGTACAGGTTTATCAACACTGATGTACCGAACAAACTGGATCAACCAGAAATTGATATATCATCCGCATGCTACCACACACCACAATAATATACACCCAAAACATACATATGACCACACTACCTACATGTGACCACACTACCCACATTTTACCACACACCACAATAATGTACACCCCAAACCTACATACGACTGTCAGGGTATGAGAATCACTTCGAATGATTGTTGTGAGATTGTTGTGAGATTGTTGTGAGCCAGTGTTGGAGTCGGGTCAAGGCGTGCGTTGACGGGAGTTCACTTGTCCATATGATGTTAGTTGTATTCACTCAGTGTGAAGGTTGGACGGTCGTGCTGTGTATATATAGGTGTGTGAGACAGAGAGGGGGAGAGTGAGGTGTGGAGACGTGAGGAGTGCAGATGTCCATAGTCCTTGTTAGGGCTCGACATTAGTATAGAGTTATAGAGCGTTGGCTCTGTTATAGCTGATGACACATCGAGGTGGCTCGAGTGTTCAGCGTATTAGGGACAGAGGGTCCATGTATGCACTTAAGTGAGTGGACGTTGTGGAATGGAGTACGTCGTGTACCTTAATCAGATGCTGTACATATATTGATGAATAATAAAGGCTTGGAGTATACGTGAACAAGAGTCGAGACTTAGTCTTCTTTTATCCAGAACCCAGTACGCAACATTGGGGGCTCGTCCGAGGATTTTCTGGAGGCTCTTGTGGATGGTACGTCCAGTCACAGCATCTAAGTGAGACAGCGTCGACGGTCTTTTCAGCGAGACATCCAGTGTCCAGGCCGTCGGATAGTTGGTGTCCAGAGTCCTGAGTGTGTCGGTGAATGATTGCCCGACAACAAGTCATCCACCTTATCGTTCGCCTGAGTGTGTCAGTGAACGACTGCCAGACAACAAGGCATCCGCCTTACCGATCGTGTCCAGAGTCCCGAGGAGTGTGCCGGTGAACGGCTGTCCCGACAACAAGGCATCCGCCTCAGCGTTCGTGTACAGAGTCCTGAGGGTGTCGCTGAACGAATATCCGACAACAAGGCATCTGCCTCATCGTCGTGTCCAGAGACCGGAGTGTGTCAGTGAACGATTATCCGACAACAAGGCATCCGCCTCATCGTTGTGTCCAGAGACCGGAGGGTGTCGCTGAACGACTATCCGACAACAAGGCATCTGCCTCATCGTTGTGTCTAGAGACCGGAGTGTGTTCGTGAGAACTATTGCTGGACAATATTAATGGTGCTACCAGGAGAACTTTGTTAAGTAGCATTCTAAGGACACCTAATTTGTGTATGTGTATGTAATTCCGTAAATACAGGCAAGTAATCATTTACAATTACTTAACTATTTTTTTTTCTTCCTTTCATGTACTTCAATTGTAAGGTAAAATGGAATTTAAAGATACACAAGAATTTAGGTTTAAGATTATAGATACCCTAAGAAGCTGGGGTAAAAAACTAGGATTGGAGGGGGAGGAACTGAATATATTTGTAAGATATAAGTTTGAAGAACATAATCGGGAAGAAAAAGTAGAGGAACAGAGACAGTGGCAGGAAGAATGTGAAGAGAAACAGAGAAAACATGAAGAGAGAATGAGAAAATTGCGGGGAGAAAGACAAAGAAGGTCTAGAGACAATATTGAAGACTGTGACAGTGACAAAAGTTATACAATTCATGAGACGCATGGGAATAAAAAATTAAGTTCGACTGAAGTAGATGAACAAAAGGAAGAATTAGTAGGAAAAGTACAGAGAGAGCTAAACGACAAAGTGGAGTTATTAGTCAAATTAAAGAGTGACCACAAAACAAAAGTAGATGAAAAGGAAGTCGAGCTATTGAGCTTAAAAATGAAAATCGACTCAATTGAGAGAGAGTTCCCTAGATTACTAGAAATACTCAAGGTGAAAGAGGGTATACTAGCAGAGATGGAGATAAATGTAAACAAGGCAAACCAAAATATAACTGAGTTGAAGAAGTCTGAGGTTGATAAAGATGAAATATTAGAAAAATTACAGAGGGAAATAAAAGAAAAAGAGAGAGAAAACCTAGAAAGGGAGAGAAACCTAATGATTACACAGGACAATCTGAGTAAGAGTTTAGCAGACAAAGATGAGTTATTAGAAGAATTGAAGAGAGAACACAAAATAAAACTGAATGAAGTTGAAGTTGAGTCCATGACCTGGAAAATGAAAAGTATCGAGATGGACAACGTATACGCTAACCTAATAAAAATAGTCAGGGGTAAAGATGAAAAACTAGCAGAGATGAAATTAAACTTAATCATTGCAAACCAAAATATAACAGGACTGAATAAGACGGTGGCTGATAAAGATGAATGTTTGCAGAAATTACAGTGGAAGCTAAAAGAAATTAAAGACACACTAACTCAAAAAGTAGAGGAGAATAATGAGTTAACGCTGACTATAGCACATAACAAAGAAGACATAAAGGACTTATGGCGAATCATTGTTGAAAAGGAAGAGAAAAGGACTGAATTAACTCAAAGATTAAATGGAAATGATACGGACATGACAGTGAATGTACAGAGAACGTCCAAGATGCTTGGGACAATTGTTGAAAAACCTCACGGAAAGTGGATCAAAGAAGTACAATTTCGAAAGAGGGAAAATTTAGTTGAAAATATGAACAAGAAAAAAAGTAGTGACCCAGATATGCAAGATGTGGGGAAGGTCACTGAACACACCGTGGTCACAGTAGTAACATTAACCTCGGAGGCAAAATGTGTTGAATGTAAGAGAAATAAGGAAGATAATGATGGAAAAATTGATTGTACTACGGAATTCCTAGAAGATAGCAAACCTATTGAGGGAAATAAGGAAAACAAGGATGGGAAAATGGGGTGTACTACTGAGTTAATAGCAGATAGCACATCTAAGGATGAAAACAAGCAAATTAAGAAAAAACCCTACAGTGGAGCCACACAACAATATGACGTGGGCTCAGCTAAATACTGTTGTGAGTTGCTAAACAAAGGTGGCCCGTATGACCTCCAAAGACACAGCAGGGCAAACACGGAGCTACACAGAGACACAGTGCGGTCAAGACCAACCAGAATTAATAAGACAATGACCGACAAATACTCACTGGACAGGTTTACAGCCGGTCCGTTAAGAGTAATGTTTTTGCTGATAGTTGGAGTCCTGGGGAGAACAGTGAGTCGTTGGGGCGAAAGTGGCGCGTTCGCAGGTGTATTCATAGACACAAGGGGGACCGTGAGGGGTCAAAAAGGAAAATTCAAAGGTCAGGGTTATTATGACACTAGTGGCGGTATAGTTATACCCACGTGGGAAGTGTTGCGTAGGCATGACTTAGAACACATCAGCCTGTATAACGGAAACCAGGGTCGTTTGTTATTTGGGATTGGGGACAAACGTAATATTCCACCCCCAAATACAATGGCTATGATTTTTTTTTCAATGTTATGAAATGTTTGGCCTGTGTATTGATGTATATGAATATGATGATATTTGTTATGATGATATTTGTTATGATGATATTTGTTAAGATGATATTTGTTATGATGATATTTGTTATGATGATATTTGTTATGATGATATTTGTTATGATGATATTTGTTATGATGATATTTGTTATGATGATATTTGTTATGATGATATTTGTTATGATGATATTTGTTATGATGATATTTTTATGATGATATTTGTTATGATGATATTTGTTATGATGATGATGTGGGTTGTGTTAACTCTGATAAATGTTGAATTGTGAGGTTGAACTTGTGCGGTCTGGGTGACCTCATGCCATTTTTTACTATGTATTGATCAGATAACCTTGTTGCCAGTAGTATACTGGGTAATTTTTTCGGACGAGTTTCGAGGTTCATGGCCATTGGGTTAATGATGTAATAAATGTTCGCCCATGGAGACCTCATGGCAATTCTTATTTTTTGATGATATGTTCTGTTGAAGATAACGTCATCAGTTTGATGATGAAGGGAATTTTGTTGATAGTTATTAGGAATATTGTTCATGATTATGATATTGATTATGCATTGACTATTTATGATGATGAAGATGCTTTGAGAATTTTTGTGATGAATATTATGATGAATTATGTTGATTACGACTACTGTATGCACATGATTGTTATATAATTGATTGTAATGGGTTAAATACAATCAGGCTGAAATGTCTATAGTTTGGATAAGTAGTTATCCCTATAACATTATCTCATGCTGGAGCTAATCCTGGAATAAATATCTTTTAAGATTTATATGAGGAACCAGTAGAGTCAGTTGGTAAATAGAAAATAATCTAGCGTAAAAATGGTCAATTGTTGGGTAATAAATATGTTGTAGTGCTATGACCAGGAGGATGTCGAAGGTTGTTCTATGAGATTAAAGATAATGATAACGTACGAGTAGTAGGTTGGTGAAGTCAGACCTGTATGGCATGGGATATAGGCTCCCTCTGTTATATAATTAACTACGTCCTGTGCGGCAGGAGTGATGGGCAGTTTTTGTTTATCAATTAACCAAGTTCCTGTGTGGCAGGAGCGATGGGCTGTATTTATATACATAGATTTAGAATTGTGCCTATGGAGGGATAAGAGATCTTAATAACACAGGTGTTATTAAAAAAAAAGTAATTAAGTGAGCAGTGATTGCTCCGTAATATGCCACATGATGTGGACACGTTCTTATGTGCTAGAAAGTTTCTTGTGTCGTTTTTTCCAAGATTGTAAATTGTGTATTTATATATAGATTAATTATTATTGATAATGAGATGCATTAAGACTTCACATGTATATATTATTTTTTATTGCATTGATGTATATATAGAATATGTAATCCATGTGTGGTAGTAGGACGGCTGTCCATCTCGAATGACGTTGCGGGTTAGTGAAGTCGTATAAAGGTACGACCAAGTGGATTTTTGCTCTGTGTTGTATATACTATTAATTTTTTTTTCATGCATGGTTGTGTATAAAATTATTTTTAAAGATATTAATTAATGATGTATTATATTATTGTATTTGTAATGTGCAGTGATTCCATGCCCTGACTTTGTTGTATTGTGAGATTCTACTCGTAAGTAGAATCTAACGGAAGATGGGGATATGTCAGGGTATGAGAATCACTATGAATGATTGTTGAGAGATTGTTGTGAGCCAGTGTGTGAGTCGGCTCAAGGCGTGCGTGACAAGAGTTCACTTGTGAATAATGATGTTAATTGTATTCACCCGGTATGCAAGTAAGAGAGCTGTGTCGTGGATAAATAGTGTGTGTGAGACTGGGAAAGGGAGAGACGTATGCAGACGGACGAGTGCGGAGGTCGATAGTCCTTGTTAGGGCTAGAGATTAGTATAGAGCGTTGGCTCTGTTATAGCTGGTGACACATCGAGGTGGCTCGAGTGTCCAGCGTATTATGCACTGGTAGGAGTGAGTGGACATTGTTGAATGGAGTACGTCATGTACCTGAATAAGATGCTGTACATAAATTGAGGAATAATAAAGGCTTGACGTATACGTGAACAAGAGTCGAGATTTAGTTTTCTTTTATCCAGAACCCAGAACGCAACATACACATCTGCACTGCATCCATGTCCTGGGTTCATACATTAGACAGCATTAAGAATTAGCTACAAGTTTACTGATTGGTCTTTTAAGCAAATTTGTCCCAGATAATAGACATCCAAATAATTGATTATATTAAAGTATAGATCTTATGAAGAAATTTTAGACTACTTTACAAAAATAATTTGGTGTCCGTGTC
The DNA here is from genome assembly GCA_944989445.1 of Ampullaceana balthica. Lineage (NCBI taxonomy): Eukaryota > Metazoa > Mollusca > Gastropoda > Lymnaeidae > Ampullaceana > Ampullaceana balthica. The sequence goes on from CALYLW010001948.1 coordinate 67,381, forward strand.
AAAACGTGTAGGTGTCTATGTCCGTGTCAATGTCTGCAGGTGTCTGTCTCCGTGCAAATGTCTGTAGTTGTCTGTGTCCTTGTCAATGTCTGTAGGCATCTGTGTCCGTGTCAATGCTTGTAGGTGTCTATGTCCGTGTCGATGTCTGTAGGTGTCTATGTCCGTGTCAATGGCTGTAGGTGTCTATGTCCGTGTCAATGTCTGTAGGTGTCTATGTCCGTGTCGATGTCTGTAGGTGTCAGTGTCCGAGTCAATGGCTGTAGGTGTCTATGTCCGTGTCGATGTCTGTAGGTGTCAGTGTCCATGTCGATGTCTGTAGGTGTCTATGTCCGTGTCGATGTCTGTAGGTGTCTGTGTCCGTGTCAATGGCTGTAGGTGTCAGTGTCCGTGTCAATGGCTGTAGGTGTCTATGTCCGTGTCGATGTCTGTAGGTGTCTGTGTCCGTGTCAATGTCTGTAGGTGTCTATGTCCGTGTCAATGGCTGTAGGTGTCAGTGTCCGTGTCAATGGCTGTAGGTGTCTATGTCCGTGTCAATGGCTGTAGGTGTCTGTGTCCGTGTCAATGTCTGTAGGTGTCTATGTCCGTGTCCATGTCTGTAGGTGTCTATGTCCGTGTCGATGTCTGTAGGTGTCTGTGTCCGTGTCAATGGCTGTAGGTGTCTATGTCCGTGTCAATGTCTGTAGGTGTCTATGTCCGTGTCGATGTCTGTAGGTGTCTATGTCCGTGTCGATGTCTGTAGGTGTCAGTGTCCGTGTCAATGTCTGTAGGTGTCTATGTCCGTGTCAATGGCTGTAGGTGTCAGTGTCCGTGTCAATGGCTGTAGGTGTCTATGTCAGTGTCAATGGCTGTAGGTGTCTGTGTCCGTGTCGATGTCTGTAGGTGTCAGTGTCCGTGTCAATGGCTGTAGGTGTCTGTGTCCGTGTCGATGGCTGTAGGTGTCTGTGTCCTTCTCCATGCCTTTAGGTATCTGTGTTCGTGTCCATGCGTGTAGGTGAATCTGTAGTTCGTGTCGAAACGTGTAGGTGAGTATGTTCGTGTTTTCATTGCCATATATTTCCTTTGACAGGGTTGGGGGGCAGAAGGTGAAAGCGTAAAACTCCATTGCTGTCCCTGGCAGAAGTTTAATGGGGCTAGGCAACAAAGTGGACTTCACTCCAGCCATCGATGACCCCATCCCCGTGTTTTACAACCAGGATGAGTTCAGTCAAGTTCAGTCTGTAAATGTTTGTTGCGCGATGCGTATTATATTGAACATAATCAATCCTTTTAGTTATGTCTCATATATAAGGGATTTATAGTCAAAAACTTTGTTTTTACGGGCTGTTTACTTTATGTACCGAAATCTACAGACACTGTCGAGTCCGTCGTCACTGGGCCGTGGCGGCTGCCCTTTCATCTTCTATCCGGCCGGACTACACTTCCATCCCGCACATTAAAGGACCTGCCGTATTCACCGCGTTAAGTCAATCCTTTGCTCTCCCCTCTAGAGACCCGCCATCACCAATGCTTTGTTCTCCCAAATGGCGATCCACACCACTACCCAACACTCACAAACAATTAAACCACCCAGGGCCTCCACAATATTCTTATAGGTGGTAATGATCAATGCATTGATTGTGGTCCCTACATACATGTGTTATGGGCACATTAGTGATGGGGAACCTAGTGTAAAATGAATGTCAATATTTGATGACGTCATTTGTAGTTATCCCCAATGTCTGCTTTGCTAATTCTAGGAACGATTCTAGTTATATTAATAACTATTAACAATCGAAATCAGCTATATGTGGTAGTTTGATCAGGCCTAGGCACTATATGTGGTAGTTTGATCAGGCCTAGGCACTATATGTGGTAGTTTGATCAGGCCTAGGCACTATATGTGGTAGTTTGATCAGGCCTAGGCACTATATGTGGTAGTTTGATCAGGCCTAGGCACTATATGTGGTAGTTTGATCAGGCCTAGGCACTATATGTGGTAGTTTGATCAGGCCTAGGCACTATATGTGGTAGTTTGATCAGGCCTAGGCACTATATGTGGTAGTTTGATCAGGCCTAGGCACTATATGTGGTAGTTTGATCAAGCCTAGGCACTATATGTGGTAGTTTGATCAGGCCTAGGCACTATATGTGGTAGTTTGATCAGGCCTAGGCACTATATGTGGTAGTTTGATCAGCCTAGGCACTATATGTGGTAGTTTGATCAGGCCTAGGCACTATATGTGGTAGTTTGATCAGGCCTAGGCACTATATGTGGTAGTTTGATCAGGCCTAGGCACTATATGTGGTAGTTTGATCAGGCCTAGGCACTATATGTGGTAGTTTGATCAGGCCTAGGCACTATATGTGGTAGTTTGATCAGGCCTAGGCACTATATGTGGTAGTTTGATCAGGCCTAGGCACTATATGTGGTAGTTTGATCAGGCCTAGGCACTATATGTGGTAGTTTGATCAGGCCTAGGCACTATATGTGGTAGTTTGATCAGGCCTAGGCACTATATGTGGTAGTTTGATCAGGCCTAGGCACTATATGTGGTAGTTTGATCAGGCCTAGGCACTATATGTGGTAGTTTGATCAGGCCTAGGCACTATATGTGGTAGTTTGATCAGGCCTAGGCACTATATGTGGTAGTTTGATCAGGCCTAGGCACTATATGTGGTAGTTTGATCAGGCCTAGGCACTATATGTGGTAGTTTGATCAGGCCTAGGCACTATATGTGGTAGTTTGATCAGGCCTAGGCACTATATGTGGTAGTTTGATCAGGCCTAGGCACTATATGTGGTAGTTTGATCAGGCCTAGGCACTATATGTGGTAGTTTGATCAGGCCTAGGCACTATATGTGGTAGTTTGATCAGGCCTAGGCACTATATGTGGTAGTTTGATCAGGCCTAGGCACTATATGTGGTAGTTTGATCAGGCCTAGGCACTATATGTGGTAGTTTGATCAGGCCTAGGCACTATATGTGGTAGTTTGATCAGGCCTAGGCACTATATGTGGTAGTTTGATCAGCCTAGGCACTATATGTGGTAGTTTGATCAGGCCTAGGCACTATATGTGGTAGTTTGATCAGCCTAGGCACTATATGTGGTAGTTTGATCAGGCCTAGGCACTATATGTGGTAGTTTGATCAGGCCTAGGCACTATATGTGGTAGTTTGATCAGGCCTAGGCACTATATGTGGTAGTTTGATCAGGCCTAGGCACTATATGTGGTAGTTTGATCAGGCCTAGGCACTATATGTGGTAGTTTGATCAGGCCTAGGCACTATATGTGGTAGTTTGATCAGCCTAGGCACTATATGTGGTAATTTGATCAGGCCTAGGCACTATATGTGGTAGTTTGATCAGGCCTAGGCACTATATGTGGTAGTTTGATCAGGCCTAGGCACTATATGTGGTAGTTTGATCAGGCCTAGGCACTATATGTGGTAGTTTGATCAGGCCTAGGCACTATATGTGGTAGTTTGATCAGCCTAGGCACTATATGTGGTAGTTTGATCAGGCCTAGGCACTATATGTGGTAGTTTGATCAGGCCTAGGCACTATATGTGGTAGTTTGATCAAGCCTAGGCACTATATGTGGTAGTTTGATCAGGCCTAGGCACTATATGTGGTAATTTGATCAGCCTAGGCACTATATGTGGTAGTTTGATCAAGCCCTAGGCACTATATGTGGTAGTTTGATCAGGCCTAGGCACTATATGTGGTAATTTGATCAAGCCTAGGCACTATATGTGGTAGTTTGATTTGGCCTAGGCACTATATGTGGTATTTTGATCAGACCTAGGCACTATATGTGGTATTTTGATCAGGCCTAGGCACTATATGTGGTAGTTTGATCAGGCCTAGGCACTATATGTGCTAGTTTGATCAAGCCTAGGCGCTATATGTGGTAGTTTGATCAGGCCTAGGCACTATATGTGGTAATTTGATCAGGCCTAGGCACTATATGTGGTAGTTTGATCAGGCCTAGGCACTATATGTGGTAATTTGATCAGGCCTAGGCACTATATGTGGTAATTTGATCAGGCCTAGGCACTATATGTGGTAATTTGATTAGGCCTAGGCACTATATATGGTAGTTTGATCAGGCCTAGGCACTATATGTGGTAATTTAATCAGGCCTAGATACTATACGTGTTAATTTGATCAGGCCTAGGCACTATATGTGGTAATTTGATCAGGCCTAGGCACTATATGTAGTAATTTGTTCAGGCCTAGGTAATATATGTGGTAATTTGATCAGGCCTAGGCACTATATGTGGTAATTTGATCAGGCCTAGGCACTATATGTGGTAATTTGATCAGGCCTAGGCACTATATGTGGTAATTTGATCAGGCCTAGGCACTATATGTGGTAATTTGATCAGGCCTAGGCACTATATGTGGTAATTATATCAGGCCTAGGCACTATATGTGGTAATTTGATCAGGCCTAAGCAATATATGGGGTAATTTAATCAGGCTTAGGCAATATATGTGGTAATTTGATCAGGCCTAGGCAATATATGTGGTAATTTGATCAGGCTTAGGCAATATATGGGGTAATTTAATCAGGCTTAGGCAATATATGTGGTAATTTGATCAGGCCTAGGCACTATATGTGGTAATTTGATCAGGCCTAGGCAATATATGGGGTAATTTAATCAGGCTTAGGCAATATATGTGGTAATTTGATCAGGCCTAGGCACTATATGTGGTAATTTGATCAGGCCTAGGCAATATATGTGGTAATTTAATCACGCCTAAGCATTTGTGATGTAACTGCAGCTCCGTTTGGTTCTCTTATGACAGGAGTCGTCGATTTGTTTTGGCCAAAATATACTAGGTTATGTGTGCGTTACCCCCCCCCAACCCCCAGACTCTAGGTCCTGCTCACATGACTCGGGATTTGGGGGAGCGTCGTTAGCGCCGAAAATGCTACTGGTGAGTTTTGCAAGCATGACAAGTATCTAAAAATGATCTAAATAGAATTATGTGTAGATATTTTTAGTCAAAACGACACGGAATATCCTTTTTCTTTAAAAGCGGTGGGGGAGGGAATCTATTTGATAGAATTAAAAACGTTTTAAGTTTGATATAATTGTTCGATTGGTTTTTGGTCAAACGCTCCCTGGACATTCTAGTCTTCTAGATCAGTGCTTCTCAAAGTGGTGGTCCGCGGACCGGTGTCGGTCCGTGTGCCATCGGCTGCCGGTCCGCAGATTTTCTTTTAAAAAAAGGACGAAACAATTGTCAATGCAGGGAAAATAGTGCACCGGTCCCTGGTGGCAATGGGAAAAAATTCCTGCCGGTCCGCCATACTAAAATAAAAAGTTTGAGAAGCACTGTTCTAGATATAATGGTAAATGAGCCCATTTAAATTAGTCAACTATTCATTAATGTTATTTAATGCATCAATTCTTGACATCGCAATTCGAGAAGAGCACAAACAACTTTTATTCTTAGCTCAGTTTTTTAAGGCATTACTTTTAAATATCACAGAAAGGATACTTGATAGTCTACAGTCAAGTCATGTGTATTAAGATTATTGTCACTCGTGTCAATATAAATGAAAGTAGGGTAGATTTAGGTGTCTTCGTATGGTACGTAGGTAAGAAATCTACATAGTTGTCACATTTTTAAAAAAATGCATTTTCTGGAAGGAACCGGTTCAATAATGGGCATATGTTCCAAGCGTACACGTACACATGACGTATTTTAATATATCTAGTGGATTGTAGTGGATGTTATATGTCCCAAATGAGTCTGCATTACCCCCAAGAATTCCCTTTTTGACCCCAGATGAGGTTATTTACCTCTGTTCGTCGACCTCTTTCTTACGGGATGCCCGTCAGTCAATTGAGGGATTTTTTAAAAATACATTTTAAAAATGTTATTTTTAAATATTTTTTTTTCTAAACAAGACGTTAACCGTGATGATCAATAGTCAATGTTTAATTTGTATGCATTAAAATAAAATATAATCTAAAGATGTTAACACAGTTCGTTTTCTGAAGGCCGGTTAAACGTTTTAAAAAAATGCTTTACGTTGGTTACTATATTACAATGTAGATCTTCACTAAATAAATAATAAATACTTAAATGACAATAAAAGTGACATAAATAAAGTGTTGTTTTTTATTGTTAATTTGTTTTGTGTCAAGATTTGTGACGTATTTTAGAGGGGGGGGTCTAAGTTTTTCATGACGACGCGTGACGAGGGAGGAGAGGTGGTATAAAAATCGGCAAAAATTGCGTGACGTCATTTATGGACGGCCCCTAAGACCCATTCATGTATTCAGTAGCTAGCGCATAAACTATTTTTTATATAGCTCATTTAAGCAAAAAATGGACATTAAGGGCCACAGGGCCCATTTAGAGCTAGATAAAAAGTTAATAACACCTGTTTGTTTCAATCAATTTTATAATGGATATATTTATCTATATTTCTCAAAATCTTTAATATTAAATGGGGAATAAAATTGTAAATGTTATGAAAAAATACATGTTTGGGCCCCCTAGCCCCGAAGAAATGGACATTTACGCAATTGCTAAGGCTCAAACTAATTTTTATATAGCTCATATAAGAAAAAAATTCTCATTATGGGCCCCCCGGCGCCCCATGAGTGTTAAATTTTGAAATAAAAGTTCCCTATTTCAATTCCGGGAGCGTACTCAAAAGTCTCCAAAAGTTTCATGGCAATCGGATGAATGGTTTAGTCAGCCATAACAGACATGCATACATACTTTGATTTTTATATATATAGATGACGTTGTTAACGTTTATAGATTTTTTAAAGTTTTAAATGTAAATGTATCATACCATCACCTCAGGGCTGGATTAACCTCTAGGCAAACAAGGCAAGTGCCTTGGGCAGCAAGCGTTTGGGGGGCACCACAAGTCCTCAAGAAAAATGTGTATATTTTCCATAATCGACATGACGTTAGCAAATCGCAAATGTAATATTAAATCGCACAGGGGCAGATTAAATGGAAGTCTGATTGGGCTAATGTCAAGGGCCCCCAATGATTTAAGACTAAGTTAAGGGACTCCAAACTTATTAAATTGTGTAATAAAATGGCTGAACAGGGCCCCAGGTGGAATTGCAGCCAGGGGCCCTGTGACCCTGGAAATCTTAATTGAACCATGAAATCACTTTTAAAGGGACAAATGAAAAATGTGGATCTTTAAAATTGAATTTTCTAGTGTTGCTGGAGTTTCTCAGTCAGTTTGATCCATTTTTAGCATCACACATTGATAAATAAGGAAATTCTGGGAAAAGAAATCCTTCTTATGTATCCCAAACTATATGTGAAGAACTGAATAGAAATTATGTCTCCAAAAGTCCATTAAGTAATTATAGGTGAAGTAAAGGCTTCCGGTTATTTCAGCTTGTTATTACACCCGATATTTCACTCATAGATCAGTTAAGCGTTGTTCTTCGATATCTGGTAGATGGAGAGCCCATTGAGCGCTTTTTTACTTTCTTGGTGCTGCAAAGTCACACCAGTGAATGTATGGCTAAGCAAGAGTTGCAGTACTTACGTGAAGTTTGCAATATTGATTTTGCGAAATGCAGCGGTCAGTCTCGGATAACGCTAATATGTCTTGGTATTAAAAGGGCACGCAGAACAAAATTCTCGAGGGAAATTATTTTACTATCTACATACCCTTTGCTACCCATTCACTAAATCTGGTAGGCAGAAGTGCCGTTGACTCTTGTTTAGAGGCAGTAAACTTCTTCCATACTGTGCAACTGATCGATACTTTTTTCTCAGCTTCAACCAACAGATGGAAGATTCTGAAAGGATGCTTTGTGGATTGAACGCTGGTAAACTCTCTTTCCGATACCAGATGAGAAGCACATGCTGTTGGAACTAAAGCTATTCTAAAGTCTCATCCTCAGATTATAGAAGCGAAGAGTGTTTACAATAAGACCTGTCACAGAAGGGGGACACCAGAAGAGAAGCAGACAAACATTGCAAAGAAGATACAAGAATTAAAATTTGCTCTCAAGCAGTTAGATTTTCTTGTCTGGTGGATGTACCACAAACATCTCAGTGTTATATAGGACTAATACATGCTTATCCTGAAGATCTGAACAATAATTTATATTCTGAAGTACAAAAGTTAAACTCATATATTCGCAAGTTTCGTGCATCAAAATCTGAAAACAACACGTTGAGTCATGCAGAATTATGCAAAGTAATAGAGACAACATCCAGTTTGCTTTTCCAATATAGAAATGGACTTGCGCATATTTTTAACATTAATGTTTACGAACGTTTAAACTGAGCGCTCATTTTCTCATTTAAAACTTACAAAAAATCCAAGTAGATCGACAATGAAACAAGAAAGGTTTGATTCCTTATCTCTGCTGAAGATTGAGGCAGACTTGTAGCGCAAAATTAACTTTGATGATGTACTCAAAAAGTTTGCCAGATGTAAATCTAGAAAAAATAACTTTAAAATGTAAATGTGTGCTCTCTCTGACTTTCTCATCTGTTAAAAAAGTTACAGTAATTTTATCTGTTAACTATTATTTTAATACAGAAAAACCTTATTGTATGTTTTATATGAGTGATAATAGTACAATTATATGTAGGAACAACTGTTTTTCTTTGTTAGTTTTTTGCATAATATTGAACATAAAAGTGGTCAGTGGAGGATCGGGGCCTGGGACAGAAGGGGGCACCAATGTGGAATGGTGCCTTGGGCACCAAGATGGCTCAGTCCGGCACTGCATCGCCTCCATATCTTACACTTACAATTGAGTTGTTCAACTGGAGTTTTGTATTGTTGTGATACTAGTCAAATGTAAGCAAGATAACTGTTACAGCTAATGTTAAAACTAGATAAATGTTACAGCTAAGGTTAAAACTAGATAACTGTTACAGCTAATGTTAAAACTAGATAACTGTTACAGCTAATGTTAAAACTAGATAAATGTTACAGCTAAGGTTAAAACTAGATAACTGTTACAGCTAATGTTAAAACTAGATAAGTGTTACAGCTAATTTTAAAACGAGATAACTGTTACAGCTAATTTTAAAACTAGATAACTGTTACAGCTAATGTTAAAACAAGATAACTGTTACAGCAAAGGTTAAAACTAGGTAACTGTTACAGCTAATGTTAAAACTAGATAACTGTTACAGGTAATGTTAAAACTAGATAACTGTTACAGCTAATTTTAAAACTAGATAACTGTTACAGCTAATTTTAAAACTAGATAACTGTTACAGCTAATGTTAAAACAAGATAACTGTTATAGCTAATGTTAAAACAAGATAACTGTTACAGCTAATGTTAAAACAAGATAACTGTTACAGCTAATTTTAAAACTAGATAACTGTTACAGCTAATGTTAAAACTAGAGGCACCAATGTTTTATTGAGAAGTGCAAGCACCACAAATGTTACATTTGAAATAATTTGTTTATTATCGTTTCGACACTTCTAACTCATAGCATAAATAAATGTTTATAAAGTCGTCTTTTGGTTGCATTAGTTTAATGTTAACAAGGTTTTAAAAGTTCATCAGATCAGTGTAGTGATAGACTTTATTAAATAAGACTTTTGGTATGTCTGATGTTACAGATGTACATGGAAACTTTGTTTGTATTTTATTCTGACTGCATTACTTTTTCAGTTATATACACAATTTGTTTTTAAATAAAGGACAGGGTTATGTATCAGACTTAATATAAACCACAAACAGCGACACACACTTTTAGATGGATCCACATAATGTAATATAAACCACAAACACGACACACACTTTTAGATGGATCCCACATAATGTAATATAAACCACAAACAGCGACACACACTTTTAGATGGACCCACATAATGTAATATAAACCACAAACAGCGACACACACTTTTAGATGGACCCACATAATGTAATATAAACCACAAACATCGACACACACTTTTAGATGGACCCACATAATGTAATATAAACCACAAACAGCGACACACACTTTTAGATGGACCCACATAATGTAATATAAACCACAAACAGTCGACACACACTTTTAGATGGACCCACATAATGTAATATAAACCACAAACATCGACACACACTTTTAGATGGACCCACATAATGTAATATAAACCACAAACAGCGACACACACTTTTAGATGGACCCACATAATGTAATATAAACCACAAACATCGACACACACTTTTAGATGGATCCCACATAATGTAATATAAACCACAAACATCGACACACACTTTTAGATGGACCCACATAATGTAATATAAACCACAAACAGCGACACACACTTTTAGATGGACCCACATAATGTAATATAAACCACAAACAGCGACACACACTTTTAGATGGACCCACATAATGTAATATAAACCACAAACAGCGACACACACTTTTAGATGGACCCACATAATGTAATATAAACCACAAACAGTGACACACACTTTTAGATGGACCCACATAATGTAATATAAACCACAAACAGCGACACACACTTTTAGATGGACCCACATAATGTAATATAAACCACAAACAGCGACACACACTTTTAGATGGACCCACATAATGTAATATAAACCACAAACAGCGACACACACTTTTAGATGGACCCACATAATGTAATATAAACCACAAACAGCGACACACACTTTTAGATGGACCCACATAATGTAATATAAACCACAAACATCGACACACACTTTTAGATGGACCCACATAATGTAATATAAACCACAAACAGTCGACACACACTTTTAGATGGACCCACATAATGTAATATAAACCACAAACAGTCGACACACACTTTTAGATGGACCCACATAATGTAATATAAACCACAAACAGTCGACACACACTTTTAGATGGACCCACATAATGTAATATAAACCACAAACAGTCGACACACACTTTTAGATGGACCCACATAATGTAATATAAACCACAAACAGTCGACACACACTTTTAGATGGACCCACATAATGTAATATAAACCACAAACATCGACACACACTTTTAGATGGACCCACATAATGTAATATAAACCACAAACATCGACACACACTTTTAGATGGACCCACATAATGTAATATAAACCACAAACATCGACACACACTTTTAGATGGACCCACATAATGTAATATAAACCACAAACATCGACACACACTTTTAGATGGACCCACATAATGTAATATAAACCACAAACATCGACACACACTTTTAGATGGACCCACATAATGTAATATAAACCACAAACATCGACACACACTTTTAGATGGACCCACATAATGTAATATAAACCACAAACATCGACACACACTTTTAGATGGACCCACATAATGTAATATAAACCACAAACAGCGACACACACTTTTAGATGGACCCACATAATGTAATATAAACCACAAACATCGACACACACTTTTAGATGGACCCACATAATGTAATATAAACCACAAACAGCGACACACACTTTTAGATGGACCCACATAATGTAATATAAACCACAAACATCGACACACACTTTTAGATGGACCCACATAATGTAATATAAACCACAAACAGCGACACACACTTTTAGATGGACCCACATAATGTAATATAAACCACAAACAGCGACACACACTTTTAGATGGACCCACATAATGTAATATAAACCACAAACATCGACACACACTTTTAGATGGACCCACATAATGTAATATAAACCACAAACAGTGACACACACTTTTAGATGGACCCACATAATGTAATATAAACCACAAACATCGACACACACTTTTAGATGGACCCACATAATGTAATATAAACCACAAACAGTCGACACACACTTTTAGATGGACCCACATAATGTAATATAAACCACAAACATCGACACACACTTTTAGATGGACCCACATAATGTAATATAAACCACAAACAGCGACACACACTTTTAGATGGACCCACATAATGTAATATAAACCACAAACAGCGACACACACTTTTAGATGGACCCACATAATGTAATATAAACCACAAACAGTCGACACACACTTTTAGATGGACCCACATAATGTAATATAAACCACAAACATCGACACACACTTTTAGATGGACCCACATAATGTAATATAAACCACAAACATCGACACACACTTTTAGATGGACCCACATAATGTAATATAAACCACAAACAGCGACACACACTTTTAGATGGACCCACATAATGTAATATAAACCACAAACAGCGACACACACTTTTAGATGGACCCACATAATGTAATATAAACCACAAACAGCGACACACACTTTTAGATGGACCCACATAATGTAATATAAACCACAAACAGTCGACACACACTTTTAGATGGACCCACATAATGTAATATAAACCACAAACATCGACACACACTTTTAGATGACCC